>OZ017738.1:417500456-417677956 GCA_963969285.1 Odontomyia ornata | reverse complement strand
TGTAGCAAGTTGCTTCGACCCCCAACCTTCATGGTAATTGGTTAGATCTTATTTTTACAAATGCGTATGACGAAGTTGTGGTGATTCCAACTAGCGATGCGGAGCATTTGTTTTCTAACACCCGCCACCATTCCGCAATTTCTCTTGAATTAGCCACTACGAATAGAGAATACCATCTTTCTTACAATAATTCTATCGTTTTTGACTTCCATAATGCTGACTATGATAGCATTAACAATCATCTTCATACTATTGATTGGACTGGTGCGCTTTCAACGTTAGGTACAAACGACGCAGTAGATTGTTTCTACAATATATTCATGTACGCCGTTGAGAGGTACGTGCCCAAAATTAAAAAGAAAAATAACCTCTCTGAGCCTTGGCTTGATAGCGACCTTAGGTATTTAAGAAACCAAAGGAATAAGCTCCACAAATTAATTCAAAAAAGATCCAACGTTAGCCAAGAAATGATAAATAAATATGATGCGCTGGTTAAAGAATGGCAACTCAAATCTCGGGAAGCACATGATTCTTACGATAATCTTCTTCAGTCGAAAACTCAGCGTCTCCCATCGAGGAACTCTGCATTTCTGAAAACGATATATCCAACGCAATAGAGGCACTTGACATCAATAAAGGGCCTGGTCCTGATTTACTCCCTCCTCGCTTCTTGTTTCACTGTAAAGAGCAATTGATTCTTCCTCTGCATATTATTTTCAATAAATCCCTCTCTTCTGGAATTTTCCCAACGATATGGAAGACATCCTATTTGATTCCAATATATAAAAGTAAAGATAAGGCATCAGTTGAAAACTACAGAGGCATCGCAATACTATCAGCAATTCCTAAACTTTTTGAAAAAATAGTCTGTTCAAAAATATCGCCCATCATTGAGCCTCTGCTAAACGATCAACAGCATGGTTTCCGAAAAAATCGCTCAACAGTTACAAATCTTACAGTAATGGTTTTTAAGTATCCTCTGTGAAATGGAAAAAGGTAACCAAATTGATGCGTTTACACTGACTTCAGCAAAGCGTTTGATCGTGTTAACCACGAAATTTTAGCAAACAAATTAAAAATCTTCGGAATCCGTGGTCCTTTGCTAGACTGGTTCGACTCATATCTCAAAAATAGGACCCAATTCGTCAAATTTCAAGGGTTTGTGTACAAGGAAATAAATGTTTGCTCTGGTGTACCTCAAGGCAGCCATCTTGGTCCCCTACTTTTTAACATCTTTATCTCTGATCCCTCTGTTATGCTGTCTGATATTCCCCATCTATTTTATGCCGACGATCTTAAGCTATTCAATGTAGTAACGTCTCCTAAGGACACGGCATTCCTTCTCTTTTAGAATGGTCAGAAAAAAACCAACTTTCTCTGAATTTCGAAAAATGTGTGGTAATAAGTTTTTCCCGTAAAAACTCCGTTCTTGCCTGCGATTATCATCTCAACTAGCACAAGCTTAACAGAGTGAACAGCGTCGTAGACCTCGGTGTTATGTTGGACAATAAACTTCGATTCAACTTGCATTACGATGAAGTTATCTCTAGGGCCAATAAGCTACTCGGCTTCATCAAACGTCGATCCAAAGAGTTTCAAAATATTTGGGTATCTAAGACGTTGTACGTAGCGTTAGTTCGCCCAATGCTTGAATATGCTTGTCTTATTTGGAATCCTGTTTTTCATGTCTACATTGACAGACATGAATCGGTTCAAAAACAGTTTGTATTGTTTGCATTGAGGTCGCTATATGATCCTAAAAATTTTCAGGATTTACCCCCCTACGAGCACAGGCTGCAAATTTTGAATATGCCATCACTTGCTTCCCGGAGAATTACGATAACCTGCTGTTTCGCGTTTGATGTCCTCAGAGGCTCGATAAATGTTCCATTTTTAACTAATAAAATAAAAGTACATGAGCCCTTGCGAGTCACTAGGCCCTCTCGTCTGTTGGTGGAAGAGATGTTGCAAAACGTTTAATTCACACGGTGCGCATTACTCCCCAGACATGTCCAGAACCCATTTCAAAGCTCTGCTATCAAATGCCCTAGCATCTTAATCCCATCATGCATCCAACCCTGACACCATATTTTTATTGTATCAATCTAATTAATTTTAATTTGTATTTTTTAAGTAATTATTGTGAGTTAGCGTACAAAATTTGTATATTTTTAATTTCTTGTACCAGTGCCTTGCTTGGCTAATAAATAAATAAT
Source organism: Odontomyia ornata (assembly GCA_963969285.1). NCBI lineage: Eukaryota > Metazoa > Arthropoda > Insecta > Diptera > Stratiomyidae > Odontomyia > Odontomyia ornata. Next base: position 417,675,740 of record OZ017738.1, on the reverse strand, counting down.
ATATATATATATATATATATATATATATATATATATATATATATATATATATATATATATATATATATATATATATATATATATATATGTATATATATATATATACATATATATACGTATATAACATATATATATATATATATATATATATATATATATATATATATATGTTATATACACACACACATGTAGATATATATATATATATATATATATATATATATATATATATATATATATATATATAGATATAAATATATATATATATATATATATATATATATATATATATATATATATATATATATATATATATATACATATTGTCGCGTGTTATTCGGTTCGCGGCCAATAATTTTAATGTTCCGGGAAAGTGAAAACGCAATGTCTTTTAATTTAAGTTAAAAGTGTTTATTTAATGCACAATAATCAGTTAACACTTTCACTAATTTTAATTGTCACTATTAAAATAAATCTAACACTTGTCCATAAATTTATTATCGCAATTGTCTTCTAAATCACTTCACTATTACGAAACACACTCCATAAATTTACTATCGCAGTTCTTATCGCGGTCGAATCAATCAATTATTCCCCCCATTCATTCAGCTCGCCTTTATATAGGGTCTCTACCTATTCACCCATTTCTCGTGCATTGGCGAATATTCTACCGAGAGGTACCTGGTAGGTTCGAGCAAATTCATGAATGGAGTGACGTCACTTGCAGATGTTGATCATGCTTGTTGCGTTCTCGTGGGTTCGAGTAAATTCATTCGTTGACGTTCTTAACGATGATGAAAACAATTGCGACAGTAGCTCGCAGAATTATTTGTACGTGTAATTATTTGTACATGTAACACTGCCCCCACCTCAGTTCTTTTCGCCCCGAAAGATGTGTCGCTATTTGTAGTCAATTCTCCCTGGGTGTAATATGGGGCAAGACGGCCCAGATGCACGATTTTCATTTTAGCTCTCGGCTTACGATGTTCCTGTATTCGGTATACGACGTCGTTGATTCGCTTTGTAACTCGGTATGGTCCATCCCAATTATGTTGCAGCTTTGGAGACCTACCCTTTCGCCGTTGCGAGTTATAAAGGCACACCAAGTCATCTTGCTGGAAGCCAGTAGAATTAGCCTTTAGATCATACCTGGTCTTCATGCGGTCAGTAGCCGATTCGAGGTGTTTTCGCACTGTCCGATGTATCTGGTTCAATCGTTGTCTTAGATCACTTGCGTACTCCGAGACCGTTTGGGGTTTCTCAGGGGGTGTTCCGAACTTTATATCGGCTGGCAAACGAATAGACTTTCCAAAAATGACTTTGGCTGGGGCTTGGCCCGTCGACGCATGTTCAGCGGCTCTATATGCCATTAAAAATAGTGGGATATGTCGGTCCCAGTCCCTTTGGTTCTCGTCAACCATTTTGGCTAGGTGTTTATTGAGCGTGCCGTTGAAACGTTCGACCATTCCATCGGATTGGGGATGCAGCGGTGTTGTCCTCGTTTTCCGTATTCCGAGCAGCTCGCACATTTCGCCAAAAACTAGTGACTCAAAGTTTCGGCCTTGATCCGAATGTAGTTCGCTAGGTACGCCGTACCTACTGACCCAATTTAACACTAGCTGTTCAGCTACAGTAGTTGCTTCCTGGTTGGGAATGGGGTAGACCTCGGGCCACTTGCTGAAATAATCGGCTACAACCAGCGTGTATCGATTTCCCCATTCAGATTCATGAAAGGGTCCTGCGATGTCAACAGCAATCCTCTCAAACGGTACCCCCACGTTATAGGTTTGCATTTGTCCTCTCAGTCGTCGCTTTGGGCCTTTGACGGAAGCGCAAATTGTGCATCTGCGACACCAGTCCTCTACGTCTTCTCGAGCGTGGAGCCAGTAGAACCTTTCCCGCAATTTCGCTAAGGACTTGTTAACACCAAGGTGGCCTCCCGAGGATCCTTCATGCATTTCCTTAACCACATCGTGGATTCGGCTTTTGGGTAGTATAGTTTGCATCCTATAGGAGCTGCCATCCGCCGTTTCCCATTTCCGCTTGAGTATGCCACCCTCTACCTGAAGGGAGTTCCATTGTGCCCAATAGCTTTTCAGGGTTGCGCCATGCATCGAAACGTCCTTCCACTCTGGTCGCCCAGTCGTCTCCTTCCATACGAGCAATGGTCCGATGTCTTCATCGGCTAGCTGGGCATTTCGAATCTCCTCCGATGACCAACCTTCATCGAATTCGGCCGTTCTCAGTCGCAGATCAACGGGCGGTTCCTTTTCCTCAATCCGTCGGCAATGCTTGCAGTTAGCTGAACATGGGCGACGAGATAGGGCGTCAGCATTTCCATGAACTCCGCCCTTTCGATGAACAATTTCGTAGTCGTATGACTGCAATCTTTCGATCCATCTCGCAACTTGTCCCTCGGGGTTTTTGAAGTTAAGTAGCCATCTCAGCGATGCATGGTCCGTTCGAAGAACAAATTTCTGGCCATATAGGTACTTGTGGAACTGCTTGGTGGCCTCTATTATAGCCAATAGCTCCTTCCGGGTCACACAGTAGCTCCTCTCACTTTTTGAAAGAACTCAACTGTAATACGAGAGGACTCTTTCTTCGCCATTGATCTGCTGGGAGAGCACAGCTCCAATACCGCCGTTGCTTGCATCGGTGTCAACCACAAACATTCTTTCGGGTTTCGGATACGCCAGTATGGGTGATTCACATAGCTTTTCCTTCAGGGTCTCAAAGGCTGTCTGGCATTGTTCATCCCAGACATACGGACGATTTTTCTCGGTTAGCTGATGAAGACACTTAGCTATTTTGGCAAAGTCTTTGACGAATCTTCGATAGTAGGTTGCCAGGCCCAGGAAACTTCGTAGTTGGCGCTTGTTGTTTGGTGTTGGCCAGCTTTTCACGGTTTCAATTTTCTCAGGGTCTGTTTTGACCCCTTCTGCTGATACGACATGTCCCAGGTATTTTACTTCAGCTGCGAAAAGGGTACACTTGTCGGGACTAAGTTTCAAATTTGCCAGTCGCAGTCGGGAGAAAACCTCTTCTAAGTTCCGCACATGCTCTTCGAACGTTCTCCCGATGACGATGATGTCATCTAGGTACACCAAGCAGGTTTTCCAGGTTAGACCACGTAGCACGTATTCCATCAAGCGTTCGAAAGTGGCTGGAGCATTGCAAAGCCCAAACGGCATCACCACAAATTGCCACAATCCGGTCCCAACTGAAAATGCGGTCTTCTCTCGGTCCTTCTTGTCAATTTCTACCTGCCAGTAGCCACTCTTGAGATCGAGTGTAGAAAACCATTTTGCGTCGGCTAAAGTGTCCATGATGTCATCGATGCGTGGGAGCGGGTAACTATCTTTCTTAGTGACGTCGTTAAGCTGCCTATAGTCGACACAAAAGCGAGTGCTACCATCCTTTTTCTTTACTAGAACTACAGGCGCGGCCCATGGACTTACAGAAGGTTCAATAATGCCTTGTTTTTCCATGTCCGAGATCAGCGCGCTCACTTCTCCTTGTTTGGCTATAGGGAGACGTCTTGGTGCTTGTCGAATCGGCTTGGCTCCCTGTGTGTCTATGACGTGAGCTACCAAACTCGTTCGGCCTTGGTCATCCGGGCTTGTTGAGAAGATGTCACTGTACTTGGTGACCAGATCAGAGGCTCGTTTGAATAGCTGCACCGGCAATTTGACTTGCTTCAATATTGCAGACGTGGATTCCCGGGCTTTTTCTGTGTCTTGCCTCCTTTTCCAATGATGGTTGTGAGTAGCTTCCAAAGAGGTGATGGTGGAAACAGGCTGGCAGCTGCCGATGACTTCTCCCGCTTTGATGCTCGTGGTTGAGTCTGCGGTGTTAAGGACTCTAACCGGCACATATCCGTTCCTTAAAGATCTTACAAGGCTTCGTCCTACAATCAAACTGCGCAATGCGGATGTCTTCGTTGGCTCTATCAGATAAGATCGGTGGTCTCCAGAATCACCATCAAGCTTGGCCCATACAATGCTTTCGGAAGAATTCGGTACATCAGTGTCAGTACATACCACTACATTCATCTTGGGGATTTGGACGCTGGGATCCTCCATCAGTACTTCGACATTCTGCCATTTCAAGACACGTTTTCCCAAGTCCAACGTGATTCCATGTGGTCGCAGAAAATCCATTCCGAGAATGCAGTCATCCATAATGTTCGCGACCAGAAAGTTATGTCGGAACACAAGGTCTCCCAACTGTATCTGGAGGTTGACCTCTCCATGAACAGGTGCAGTTTCTCCCGTAGCTGTCCGTAGTGAGAAAATTCTGCCCTTGTGAAGTTGTTGCTGTCTAACTAGGTCTGGTTGGATAATCGATCGGGTTGCACCAGTGCCGATTGTTATGGTGCAGTGTTCTCCGTCAATTTGACCCGGAAGGCATAAGTCCGCTTCTCCACGATGTAGTCTCGACACGGTGATGGTGGTGCTGGGGACGTCGATCCTCCTAGCCAACCTCTGCCCCACGAAGTTGGCTCTTACATGTTTCCCGACCCCTCTGTTTGCAGGGCTTCCATTCTGGGCTCCTGACTCGGTCTGGATCTCCTCCTAGCTGCACACCCTGGACAATAGCTCAGTTTTCTTCGCTTCTTGCAGTCTCTTTGCAGGTGCCCCTTCTCTCCGCAATTCCAGCATCTAGGCGCACCATTTACATGCGGGTCTCGCTCAATTTCTACGCGCTCACACCTGCACTTGTCTGTCACTACCTCACGCACCCGGGCAGTGGTACGAGTCACATTTTTCGCTGCCTCAAAGTTCAGACTATAAGCCAATGCGTCCTTAACCGTTTGCTTTTGAGCTAAACGCACGGCTTGTTGCAATTCCGGGTCCTTTAGTGCGCTGATGAATGCTTCCGTCGCTGCATCATCTCGATGTTCTGGGTTGTAGGCTGGATAAGCCAAAAGTGCTAGTCGCTCAACGTCTTGGGCTAGCTGCTGTAGGGTTTCGCCAGACTTCTGCATTCGATGCCTTAGCTGTGACCGATAAATCTGCTTTAGATGATCGTCTCCATAACGCATGTCGAGCGCATTCATTATAGCATTCGGGTTTGAGTGCAATTCAACGGGGATCGTCTGCAACAGCTCGGCAGCTGGGCCTCTTAGAGCAAGAATCAATGCAGTTGCTCGTTCCTGCTCATTCCAAAGATTTATGCGATCGGCTGCTTCGAACTGGGTTTTGTAAATAGTCCAGACCGTTTGCCCATCGAATATTGGTGCTTGCACATTTCTAGATGAGCTTTACGCTGCGGCTATAATTGGGGCTGGTGAGGCGGTTACTACTGCCTTCGCTGCTTCTAATTCTTTTTTCACTTTTTCCATCTCATGGTTTATTCTCTCTTCGACCTGGCTGACCTTTCCCTCGACCTGGCTGACCTTTTCCTCGACCTGGTAAACCTTTTCTTCGACCTGGTCAACCTTTTCCTCGACGCCTTTTATTTGTTTGTTCAGATGACCGAGCTCCGCTTTTATTTCGGTTGACTGTTTCTCCAGCTTCTGTGTGATGTCTGCCTTGATTTCGATCGCTTGTTGGTCCAGCTTCACTGATTGTTCATTTAACTTCGCTGATTGTTCATTTAACTTCGATGATTGTTCATTTAACTTCGATGATTGTTCATTTAACTTCGCTGATTGTTCATCAAGCTTCGTAGTTAAATTGGATGACTGTTCATCTAGCTTCGCAGTCAGACTTGATGACATTAGCATCAACATTTGCATCAGCGCATTTTCTGACTCCTTTGATTTTGGTGTGTCCACTTCTCCACCTTCTGCGCCTTTTTCCGCATCTGAGAGCTCACCCGAATCCAGATTCACGCCTTCCGACTCGATCGCGTCACGCAAGCGTGCAATCAGTATGGCCTTTGTACCTTGTGTGGCCAGATTCCGCTGTTCCAACTCCTCCTTGAGCTCCGATATGGTCAATTCATTAATTTTTAAGTTTAAGCTTCGTGGCATTTTTAATATTTCTTTAAATTTTACTATTGTGCACTATAAAAATGTTCAAATTTTCACTTTCAAAATTTTTCTTTCGCACTTCTTGACACCACTGTCGCGTGTTATTCGGTTCGCGGCCAATAATTTTAATGTTCCGGGAAAGTGAAAACGCAATGTCTTTTAATTTAAGTTAAAAGTGTTTATTTAATGCACAATAATCAGTTAACACTTTCACTAATTTTAATTGTCACTATTAAAATAAATCTAACACTTGTCCATAAATTTATTATCGCAATTGTCTTCTAAATCACTTCACTATTACGAAACACACTCCATAAATTTACTATCGCAGTTCTTATCGCGGTCGAATCAATCAATTATTCCCCCCATTCATTCAACTCGCCTTTATATAGGGTCTCTACCTATTCACCCATTTCTCGTGCATTGGCGAATATTCTACCGAGAGGTACCTGGTAGGTTCGAGCAAATTCATGAATGGAGTGACGTCACTTGCAGATGTTGATCATGCTTGTTGCGTTCTCGTGGGTTCGAGTAAATTCATTCGTTGACGTTCTTAACGATGATGAAAACAATTGCGACAGTAGCTCGCAGAATTATTTGTACGTGTAATTATTTGTACATGTAACAATATATAAAAATATTTATATATATATATATATATATATATGTATATTGATATATATATATATATATATATATATATATATATATATATATATATATATATATATATATATATAAAAATATATATACATATGTATAGACGTATATATATATATATATATATATATATATATATATATATACGTCTATACATATGTATATATATTATATATATATATATATATATATATATATATATATATATATATATATATATATATATATATCTATATATATATAAATATACATATATATATATATATATATATATATAAATATTTTTATATATGTATATATATATATATATATATATATATATATATATATATATATATATATATATATATATATACTCGCATATATATATATATATATATATATATATATATATATATATATATATATATATATATATATATATATATATATATATATATATATATATATATATATATACATGTGTGTATGTATGTGTGCAACATAAAGTTCACTCCGCAATCAATTTCAAGAAATTTACTTAAAAAGATCCTTCTTAACCGTATCACTCTTTCACATTTATTCGATACCCACCGCCTTCGTTTTCAGTTAACTATGGCAGCTAATTTTCATGAAAGTTTCAAGATAATTATACCCTATAGTTCAATGAAAACTCAGCTATGCCCTTCATCTTCATCTGTAAAGTTATGATCAATTATAGAAGGAAAATTATTTCTTTTTAGGTTGCGATTATCGCCGGTGTTTAGTATGAAAATTACTAATTTTAGATTTCTGGGCATATGTTATAATGTATAATATTAACTGGAAAGTAACGAATCAACTCTATGATTTGCAATCACTTAGTCCTTATTATTTCTTCGGGGAATTTTATAAATCCTATGTGTAACGTTTACATCTAAGGATCTAAGAAGGATCCTTTACTAAGCTCATCGGTAAGCAAAGAATGAATTCGGAAGCGAAAAGCATCCTGGAATGTTCCCTCTAACTATTGTTGAATTGTATTTATGCCACATTTAGAAGTAATTGACTAAAATGTACCGTTTATGCAGAAAATTAAGGATACTGATCATTTTTATCACCCATCACTAGAGGACTCGGTATCTCCATCAAATCCGTGAGGAGTGTCAACTAATTGGCACTTTTCGTGCGAAAGATTATTTAAATTCAATTTCTCGACATCAATGTTATATATATTGAACTGTTAATATCTACAGAGTCCTTGAAAGTATTGCAATTCTGTTTCGATACATTTTAGATCAATATGTTGTCCTTCATTTGAAACACCTACAATCAAAATCCTTACACGCGTCGATTGGTTATGCTGAAAAATCCGGGTGAAAACTGGAAATTTTTTAATTTTAACGGTAAAAGTCCTTTACCGTTACTTGAATTTCTTATCCTTTAAACGGGATCCAACTGGAAAAAAGACGCATCATTTGCCAAAAATAGGACTCTTCTATCTATCTCCGTTTAAAAGTTATGCGTGAACATACAAAAACAGAAAGCAAAAAAAAAAAATTAACGCGATGAATTGATAACCTTCTTTCTTTTAGAAGTCGGTTAAAAATAGCAACAAAATCTACCACAAATGTAACATTTTTCACCCCAGCGCTAGTGTGATAAAAATCATTGCCTGTGTTACTACACGACTGGATATTTTATGATAAGTGTTACATCGACTTTTTATAGAAACTCAAGGATATGAGAACTGTTCACGAAATGAACTAGACTAGCAAGAAAGGAGAACTTCGCAGCATTTTGTGTGCCCCCTTATACCGATATTTTAACATTGCCTGGGAAGCGCACGTAGGAATCGACGACGTGTGAAGTGCAGAGTGCACGAGCTTTGTGCGACGATGAAAGATGTGTTACAACCCCCAGATATTCCACGGGAGTCGCCATTGCCCCCAGAGAAATTAGGGTGCTCCGGCGGGGCTTACCAACCTGGTTTAGCTCGTCTGGAGACGGGCGTGGGGCGCCACTCGCTTGTCCCTCAAGACCCCGAATAAGCCACCAAGCGAGAATGCGGCTTGCCAGAACAACCAACGTCACTCTTCACTGTCTTCACCAGATCCCTAGCTACCGTGCACAAACTAGCTGCCACACAAACCTCGCGATTCAACACTATTTCCTTCCCTATCAGGCCCTCTTACACTCCCCTCGAACACTAATACTAACCGACCGACCAGCTATCGATATCACCTTACCACCGCCGAACACTTTTACTCACTTCGGATTTCACTTTTTTTTTCAATAAATTACAACTTGCCACTCAAGCCCCACCCATCACAATCTGAAACAAAAATTTAACTTTTTTTCCTCTTTCCTAAAAGCATAAATTCAAAAAATCAATTTCAGTTTAACTATCTAAATTCAAACGGTAACAAACAAACTTTCTATCTACTTAAGTTCTGAAAAAAAAACTTAATACTACTCGTACCTAAAAGGGGCCCCTTCTCTGTCCGCATCCGATGGTGTACTTTTGTCTTTCCAACGCACTTGATTAATCCACGCACTTGATATTCCGCTTGTTTACCTTGTATCGCCTCAACGCACTTGATGAATCGTCTTGAAATCTTCTGCTTGTTCACTTCTTTACGCTCGCCGCTCCGCCACTATTTCCGCTCCGCCACATCCAAGAAGAAAGAAAGAGGAGGAGCGTCATTCTTCGCGCGCTTTTATTATCTCCTCCTAACGGCCAATGTCCCGCTCTTCGACCGAATACCATTGTTCCCGGTCATCCACCGTTTTGGCGTGGTTCTTTCTATTCTTGCGAAGTAGTTTCTCTCTGCCGCAACGTGATTTCCGCTCTGCTTTGGTGGTGATCACTCCAAGTTCGGCTGAATTGGCTGAACCTGATTCACTGACAGTTTGCAACGTCAGTGATGCTTGTTTACGTTTGGTTTTCGATGGAACTATTATTTCGGGAAAATCGTGTCGATGTTGTGATATGCTTCATTCTTTACCAGATTCGCCCTAAAGCAGTGCACTTCAAGTGTCATGGTGTTTACTCGGTTTTCCTCAATTTTCACGGTGAATTACTTGTATTCCGAGCTGAAATATATTTCTCAGGTGTGTACACATATGTTCAAGGTGCTGTGAAATGTTTTTCTTTTGCACGAGCCAATCATACTCGCTAGTTTTCTTCGCATCCACCGTTTCATTTCCCACTTCAATCGTGTTTATAATTTCCTCTAAATTTCTCCAAATAATAGTGCTGTACAATTCCACCATATCATTGATGAAGCCCGGAAGTAAGTTGCAATCTCGAACGTTGCTCCGTGGCTCCTATGTATTTTGTGTTTCTGGGTAATATTTCCATTTGATGTGGAAATTCGGCTCCGTATTGATTTTCTCGACGGAGCGAATGGCTTCCTCTGTGTATTCTTTCTTGCGCTTCTTTGCAGCTTGAGAGCCCGAGTAATCCTCAGCTGTGTCCATAACATAATCGTTTAAATCGAACACCAAATTCAATGGCACGCTGAACTCCGACGAATGTTTGCTCGATCCCCACACGGAAACATTGCTCACCGTGTCTGAAAAGTTGAAATCTCTGGTGATTGTATTCTCGTCCACGACATATTTTGGTGCTTGGTGCATTGCGGTGCATAGAACCACGAAATTCTCATCGTTCGGTGCAATGTCAAGAAATTGGCAGATTTTCGCTTGTTTCCCCTTCTCATCGTGTGACCAATTGCTCAAGTAATTGTTGATTCTGTTTCGCGCTGTGATTTTCTTGTTATAGCGACGTATTTCGTTCTGTTTTTGTAAGAATTTACGAAGTTTACTCGGCGAATTTATCAATTCGGTCAATTCACTATCAGTTAAACGTTCTAATTTGATAGTGATATTCCTTTCGAGTTCGTTCTTGAACCGAACAGTCTGTATGCCCGAAATGGTTTTGACCACAGTTGATTGGCCGTGCGCTACATGCCCGATAGTGCCAATATTGATAGTTGCCTGGCGGGAAATTACCTCGGCGAAAGTGGCGTCAACTTGATTAAATCCAATTGTGATAGATCCTGCTTTTGCAGATTCGAATTACCGATAGTCTGCCCTTCTCCTGATGACATTTCTGGTTGTTTAGCTTAGATAATTGCAAAAAAAAATGAGTGAAAACTTGGATCTATCACCCAAACATCAAAACTCTTCGACACACTGCGATTTCAATTGACTTGTGCACCAATTCCGACTAAACTCAGAGTCTTCTTTCCAGTTGTTGCTTCCTCCTTTTGCATTCAGGAGGAAATCTTGCGTGTGAACTCAAACTGCATATGCTGCGTTGATTCTATCGTAACATGACATTAGGCCTGAATCATCAAAGGAAATGGGCTCTGTCTGTTGCTGTAGCTTCAATTCGAACTGATCGTTAAAGTTCATTAATTTAGAACATTTTGTTTCAAAACGATACGGATCTCTTTTGCTCTCCCAGTCTTTAACGGCGTTGAACCTTCTCGTTCATTACCACGCAAAATTAAAAGTATTCATTCTAAACCTACTGTTGTGAGTACAATTAGGAGTGTCAAACAAAACCATAGTCGAGTGCGGCTTAGACTTACTTAATTTACCGAGTCACGCAAATGCCATGATACTGTTCGGGATGAGGTAATGTTGATGCCCTTATATTTTATCCGTAACAGATAGATGGAGAGAGTGGTAGGGAATGGAGGCATTAAAAAAAATACTTATTGCTTAACTTGAAAATACTATTCTTCTTTTTTTATTAAATGTGCTACGGAATATAAAATTAATTCCCGGAGCCGCTCCTGGAAAGGAAGGATTCCTTGCTCTCCAACATTTTAGTCGGAATATTACCAAGGAATGACCCCACGCGCTGGAGTACTGGTTGGAAGGACTAAGGTAATATTGGGATAACCAATGTAAATTATTAGCGTTAAGTAAGGTTAGGTATTAAGCAAAAATTTTCTTCACCACCGAACTTCAACTCCACTCACGCCGAGGAATGGCAGTTAAATTCGTGAAATGGAGTACTACATATGATCCATTATCATTGCAAGCTAATGTGAGTGTCTAGAACACATTTGGCTAAAGGATGAATCACCAATGGGTAGTACATTTCTAAGTGTTACACGTCACAGTGCAGATCATCACCAATGATACGATTCAGTAGATGAAGAAGACTGCGATCCCATTGATGTGAGGAAAACGAATGGATTTGCAGATTATCCCCAAAATGATTTCAAATCGTCATGGCCCCAAATGTAAAGTTGTTCATCTTTAATTGTGTTGGCCAGTGCCAGAATTTTTTGCCTTTCTTTTTTTTGTGGTAGGGTGGTGAATGCCCACTTATGCACAGAGTGTGTTTGCAAGAAGGTGACTGGACTACCCCTGCCAACCTCCCCTGCCAACGTGAGGACCTAGCCCGGAACCGTTTGACACATCACTTCGGCCCAGGTCTCATTATGTTACGCCGTGAAGTGTCTTCAAACCGGGGGATCCCTCTTCTAGCGGTAGGGGAGAGGGGAAGAGAAAATGCAAGGCAAGTGATCCCCCAGCCCCAACACCCCCAGCTGCTGTGAGTTCCCTTTATTTTTGACTGCCCGAACAAAATGTGCCACCTGGTTCCATTTGTCAACCGATTCGAGCTTTCCAGTCTCCCTGTGAGGGCCCTTCGCAGCCTGTCCCAATTTATGTACGCAGAAAATATGTGGCAGGCATTATCTTCCTCTCCTGGGAAACACCGACAATCGGGAGACCGTGACTTACCAATATTCTGCAGGTAAGACTAAAAACACCCGTGCCCGCTCAAAAGCTGCGTCAGATAGAAGTCAGTCTCACCATTCTTTCGATTTATCCACGGTCTCACATCCGGGATGAGGCGCGCAATCCACCTTCCCTTCGTGCAATTCACCCAAGACTGCTGCCAATCGTTGAGTGAGCACTGTCTCTCCTCGCGGACAACCATCTCCCCTGCATCCTCGTTTCGACGCAGATAAATAGAGCGGTGCTCTCTAGCAAGGAGGCCGACAGGTATCACACCTGCACTGACTTTCACCACCGAATCAGAGACTGTCATATACGAAGATGCAATCCTCAGTGCTTCTCTTCTCTGTACCTGTGCCAGGCGTTTTCGGTAAACCTCCTTACTGAGAGCGTCATCCCATACCTCTGCACCGTACAGTAGCACTGATCCTACAGCACTCATCAAGAGGCGTCTTTTTGATGGGCTGGGTCCCTCTACGTTGGCCATAAGCCAACTCAGAGCCAATACTCCCGAAGAAACCTTCTCAGCCGTTGCCCTGATTTGCTCAGAGATCAGTAGCCACAGGTACTTCACCGCTGGCTTCGATTCGATTCGCATGTCCCCAATACTGATCATCCTTACTCTAGGGATTCTCTTTTTTGTCAAGATGACCACTTCGGTTTTCTCCAGTGCTAAACTGAGCCCGCAAGCAGTCATCCAGTCTCTCACTCGGCGCATTAGCATACCTAGCCTAAGTTGCGCTTGTTCAACGGTGCGTCCAGTGACTAGAGCCTCAACATCATCCACACAGCCGACCAAGCGCGACTCATCTGGCATCTCCAGTTTCAGTAGCCCGTCGTAAGACACGTTCCACAGGTCTGGACCAAGGATAGATCCCTGGGCACCACTTGATGTAACCGCCATCTTTTGTTGGCCCTGTGTCGTGTCGTAGAGCAGGCTTTGGTATTTTCGGTAGTCCCTCAAAAGCTGCATTAGATATTCTGGAACTTGAAAAGGGTTTTCCAGCGTATCCACAATATCCACCCATCTAGCGGAGTTGAAGGCGTTCCTGACGTCGAGTGTCACCAACAGGACGATCCGTCGCTTGGTGTGACTATATGCCTCTGCCTTCTGGACCGCGTTCACCACCTCTGCAATCACATCAATGGTAGAACGTCCTGCTCTAAAGCCGTACTGCCGAGGAGATAGGTCCCCAGCAGCACGAATCGCGTCAGTGAGTCTTCTCTTGATGAGTTTCTCTAGAACTTCGCCAGCCGTGTCTAGCATGCATAACGGGCGGTATGCAGGCGGTGATTCGGGATTTCCCTTCGCCTTGCTGATCAGCACGAGCCTCGCCGTCTACCATCGTACCGGAAAGAACCCCGCCCCGTAGGCAAGCGTTGAACGTGCTGAGCAGCAAGTCAAAACAATGGTGATAGACAAGCCGCAATACCTCAGTCGGGACACCATCTGGACCTGGAGCCTTCTCACTTTCAATGAAAGGACTGCCTCCTCCAGTTCCGGCCGTGTGAAGAGTGAACACTCGACTGCTGTTTCACCATGGACTGCGTCAACACGGACGGGATCCATCTTTTCCACGTTATGTATGCAAGGCTTCCGTAGTGCGCCAAGCTTCCGCAAAACTAGCTTATAGCCAAGGCCCCACGGATCCTTCTTCACATTGCCCACTAGGTTTTGCCAGCAGCTAGCCTTGCTTTTGTTGATTAATTTGCGAAGGCATTTCCTGGCCAACTTATATGCTGCCACACGGTTGGATGCCTCATCACAGATTTGTTCCCCTTGAGCCTAACGTTAAAGCTTGTGACACTCCCTTCGCTTTTCAGTGATTTTAGTCAACCACCAGTACATTGGGAGCTTGCTGTGCTGCGGTTTTTGACGTGGCATGGACGCGTTGCTAGCAGTTGGTATGATGCTCATAGTTGAGTTCACCACGTTTTGAGCTGCAAGTTATTCTGCCCCCTGTGAAACTCTCTGCAGCGGAGCACCTGCTGTGACCACTGCGACGAATCTCTCAAAGTTGAGAGCACGGATGTTGGGAGACAACGTCACTGATCTCAAGCAGAATGTACTGATGATTACTCTCAAATCATGTATCCCCCGCACTAAGGATTCCGAAGCGAATGTCACGTCCAATATAGTTTCCTTACAGCCAATATGGCGTTCAATTTAAGCTTTTGGCAACGCAAATTTGCAGCGGTGTGTAAGGCAGGTAGTTTGATTTCTTCTTGTTTGAAAAATTCAGCGAAATATCTTGACTTTCAAACCCATCTTTTCCTACGCAAAATTCTTATATTCTTACAAAGCTTTGAATACTTTATCCTTTCTTTTTAATACATACAACTTACACCATCCACTTTAACTGTCTGTGAATGTCACGAAGTATTTAGATGCTCCTTCGGAGTTTACTTTTGGTGGATTTTCAACAAGTTCTAAATTTTTCGATATGCAGAATAAACGGTTTGATTGTCAGCTTGCCTCAATAGCACAAACCGGTGGATGACCCATTTCCAGCTATCGGTTACATGCCTAGTACTCGACATTTCGATAAATCCACTACAGGATTCATGATTGAGTGTTCAAGCCTTGCATGCTACGAATTGGCATTATTTGTTTGTAGTTCTCCACTCATAACTGTTTTAACATGCATCGCTGTCTCTCTCAGATAGACTATCCTTTGTAAATAGTATCTTGCGCCCATTGTCGGTTGCTTTTGAGACCGATATCAAGTTGGTCCTGAGGTCTTTCGCAAGCAATGCATCGTGCAAGTGCACGTCTATATTGCTATGGCCCTATGCTACCATTTTATGTAACGGCTAGAAGTGTTTTGCATGCTCGGCGATTTTTTAGTATCGAAAAAAAATGGATCAAAGATCAAGAAGTTTTGGCCAAAAACAAAACCACAATCATACCTCACCCACCATATTCACCGAATTTGGCTCCATGTGACTTTTTCTTGTTCCCAAAACTGAATGGACCTATGAAAGGACGGAGATTTGCAGCGATTGAGGAGACATGCATCGCTGGAAGAGGTCAAGGCTAAAATGAAAAGTGAAAAAAGTGTTGACATAAGTGTATTGACGTAAGTGTATTGATTACTTTGAAGGGAACAACATAAATATTGACGAATGAATAAATATTTTTTCCTAAAAATACGAAGTCACCTCACTTTTTGAACACACCTCGCACAGTGCCCTCCCCATTCCCCAATGCTGATGCTGGATTCGCCATATTTAATGTTGATGCACGCTCCTTTACGTTTGTCAATAATTCATCATTGGCATACATATGTGTAGTACAGCCGCTGTCCAAGCACCATCTTACTGTCGAAAATATATTTTTACCATCTACCCGTTCGGGCAATTTCTGCGAAGAAATTCTCTTATTTTGAATTGCCAGCTCTACCTGGGTCTCGACCACGATTTGAGCATTTTGCAGCCATATGGTCTGTTTGACCGTGCATGAAACATTTGCGCTTATTTTGTTGCTTTGGTTTATGTCGATTATAATCATTGATGCGCTGGTGAACACAACAACAAAAATGTAACAGTAATTTCCACTAACAACAAAAACCTGAATATTAATACTACTCACAACACCCAATCATTTATTACTAACAACATTGTTAACCTTCCAGATCCTTTAGATAACAGGCTGATGGGAGACAGTGCTATTTCTGATAATAACCAAAATAAAGAAAATATCGGTTCTTCAGAAACGAATAAAAGCTCAATTTCTGAATTTAACCCTATAAAACCTCCTTGCAAATATCCAAACTTCGTAAGAAGTGGCTTTCAGATTTCGTCCCCTAATTGTGTAATTGAATTACCTAGCACACTCAATAGCCCTTTGAACGAAAAACAATCCTTTTTAGACCCACTCGTACCTCCGATTGTAAAAGCAACAATAAACTCTAGCAAAGATCTTCAGAGCAGCTATCTACTATCAGGACTGGGTGAGCACAGATTATATGAGTTGGTTCGACTCTACCTAGCTTACATGCATAAAGCACCACATACGACATGTATCGACGGTAAAACGATGACCAATATAAAAGTAATGATCCAGAAAGAAGGTCTTCCGATAGATGTTGATGCTCTACAAAAACTATATTTTAGATACCATGAGCAACTTGGTGTTACATCAGAACAAGCCAAGAAAGATCTTGAAACTTACGCTTTTCATGTAAGCTCAAATTATATATCCTCGCTCCAAAGGTCACGTGAGCAACATCACAAATTTTTTCGTCCACAATAAGAGCTCTACCACAAAATGCCTCAAAATGTTCTACCATAACTGTAGTGGCATGAGAGGCATACACAACAAATTTTTTCTTGACGCTAAATCATGCCCTTTCAGTATCCTTGCATTCATAGAACCCTAGTTGAATGAAAACCATCGTAACGAAGAGATTCTTGACAGTTGTTGGTCTATTTATAGAGACGATCGAGACTATCTAAGCACTGGTCTAACCCGAGGAGGTGGTGTTCTAATTGCCATACACAACGATTTTTCGAGTGATATCGTCAATACCACAACTTTCAAAACTTCCCAACATGTAATAGCGAAAATCAACATAAATAAATTTTATTTGTACGCTCCTGTATTCTGTATTCTACCAGAGTCCAGTGAGACAATCCATACCGAGGCTTGTGGAGTTGTCTCTTCACTTGCTGAGCTCTCGAAAGAAAATGATAAAACTATTATCTTTGGAGATTTTAACAGACCCAATATAAAGTTTGTAGTTGACGAACTTGACAATCGTCTCATTCCATTGAATCTTCGAGACGATATTGATTTCAACCTAGTTTCTACATTGCACGGCAATGATTTACAGCAAGTAGTTCTAACACCCAATTCTTCTGGCAATTGGTTAGATATAATTTCACGAATGCTTATGACGAGGTGGTGGCTAATCCAACTAAATCTGTTCAAAAATACCCTTCACCACTCCGTACTTTCTGTTGATTATACCATCTCTGATGACACAAAAAGCCTTCCGTACCTATAATAACTCGATTGTATTTGATTTCCGCAATGCTGACTACGATAGCATTAACAGTTATATTTCTAATGTAAACTGGACTAGTAGGCTTTTGACGCTAGATGTAGATGATGTAGTGAACTCTTTCTACTTGACCATATTTGACGCCGTTAGTAGTCATACACTTAAAATCAAAAAGAGGAATAAACTGCCTGAGCCATAGTTGGACAGTAGTCTTCGAAATTTAAGAAACATAGGGAATAAGCTCCACAAAATTATGCAAAAAGAACCCAATGTCAGTGATGAAATCAAAAAACGAATATAATTAATTGGCAAATGAATTTAGATTGAAGTCACGCGAGTCCTATGCAATGTACGTTAATTTTATTGGCGAAAACATAATCCAAAACCCAAAAAAGTTCTTTGAGTTTGTAAATATTAGGCGTAATGCTCATGGTTATCCTAAACAAATGACCTATGAAGACCGCAGCTCCTCTGTTCCGGAAGAAATCTGTAATTTCTTAGCAGATCATTTTCAATCAGTGTATTCCTTACCAAACACATCACCTCATCTAGATAACACTAACACCGTATTTGAAACAGCGCTTCAGGAACTCTAAGTTTCTGGAGATGATATCATTAATCCAATGAAAACACTTGATCTGAACTATGGACCTAGCCCAGATTTACTTCCGCCTTATTTTCTATACCAGTGCACTGAAGTATTAGTTTTACCTCTCCATATCATTTTTAATAAGTCACTCGTAAGCGGAAACTTTACAATACACTGGAAATCTTTTCACCTGACTCCAATTCATAAAAGCAAAAGCAAAGGGAGTGTTCAAAATTAAAGAGGAATTGCCATTTTATCCACCATCCCAAAATTATTCGAGAAAAAAGTATGCTCTAAAATATCGCCCGTAATAGAGCAGCGTCTCAATGAGGAAAAACCGATCCACAATCACCAATCTTACAGTTATGGTCTCATATATACTTTGCGCAATGGAAAAAGGGCACCAGGTTGATGCAATTTATACTGATTTTAGTAAAACCTTTAATCGCGTCAATCATACGATTCTGTCAGAAAAATTGCGCAATTTTGGAATCACTGGCCCATTGCTTTGCTGGTTAAATTGTTACTTCAAAAACTGGACTCAAACCGTTAAATTTCAAGGGTATATTTCCAAAGAAATTTCAGTCTACTCCGGTGTACCTCAACGCAGTCATCTCGGACCTCTTCTTTTCAACATATTTAAATCAGACCTTTCTGATGTGTTATCCGATATACCCCAATTATTTTATGCGGATGATCTCAAATTGTACTATGGGATAACATCCCACTTTGATTCGATACTCTTACAGAACAAGATAAATGCTCTGCTTGAATGGTCCAACACAAACCATCTATACCTGAACCTCGAAAAATGTCAGGTGATTAGTTTCTCTCGCAGAACTTCAATTTAATTAGCTGATTATCACCTCGGTAATACTAATCTTTCCCGAACAGACAGCATCGTAGATCTCGGTGTCTTCTTGGATAAGAAACTCCGTTTTAATTTGCACTATGATGAGGTTCTCTGCAAGGCTAATAAAATGTTAGGCTTCATCGAACGGTGTGCTAAAGAATTTCAGAATGTGTGGGTAACAAAGACATTATACGTATCATTAGTCCACCCTATTCTCGAATATGCAGGTTTCGTCTGGTATCCTGTTTCTGATGATTATACAGAAAGATTTGAGTCGGTTCAAAAACAGTTCCTGCTATTTGCTTTACGATCTCAATATGACCCACGTAACTTTCAGATCTTGCCTTCATATGAATATCGGTTGTCCATTCTAAATTTATCTTCACTTGCCTCCCGTAGAATTATGGCATGCTCTTGCTTTGCATTTGATGTCCTTTGTGGTATCATTAAAGTTCAATATCTGATTGACAGGATATCCTTGAACAAACCAGTAAGATTTACAAGACATTCACGTTTGCTGGTGGAATGAAAGGTGAAAATGAGCCGATCAATAGATGCTGCAAAATATTAAATAGCCTGAGCCATTGCTTTTCTCCAACCATGTCTAGACTACAGTTTAAAACCAATCTATCAATGTTCCTCTCTTCCTAGTCCTATATTTTGAATTTTTGTAAGTGTAATCTATATTTTTAACTTGTATTTTATAACTTTTAACTTGTATTTCTTTGTGATAATTTATAATTTTGATCCAATACCTTGTTTGGCAAATAAATAAATAAATAATAATAAACAACGCGTTATGTTCATCATTCTGCTTCGTATCTTACTTTTAAGAGTCTGTGGATGCCACAAATCGACTTAGGGCTGATTACACACCGCACATTTTCATAACTCGGTAGCAAACTTTTGAGATAAGCACGATCAACATGTCTTTTGGAATGACAATGCCCATGGTTTTCAGCTGCTCCACTGAATTTGTAAAGTTGTCAAGACGTTCTCTGATGTGATCGTTTTCTTTTATTTTGCAGGATGTAATCTCCATGAGTAGTTTCATCTTGCGCACAGGACCTTTTGTCGCGTGAGCAGATTGCAGTTTCAGGCAAATGTCTCTTTATGTGGCACATTTTGTCACGCACTTAATTTCTGCACGTCCCAAAGACAAGAAAATGTCTGCCATCACTTTCTGATCGTTTGCGGTTCACTTTGCCAATTTGCTTGCTCTTGTTTCGTCGTTGAGGTGACTACTAGAGTAGCAGAATCTCCGCTTACGTATCCCCATTTATCGTGTTCGATTAACACAGACTTCGTTCAGACATGCCAAACATCATAATTCATCTTATTTAGTACTTCGAATCAAGATGAACCGAATGAATACGTATTGTGGTTGTTTACGCCACACGTTCAATAATAACGAACTGATTTCTGGAATATACACTTCCAGTAGTGAAATTGCTGTTCCAGTTACATCAATTTAACTGCTGGGTCGATAACCTGCAAAAAATTGGTAGGGATGCTATTGTGACTGGGTGATGAAAGTGACTAGTTGGTATGATGAGACAATAATAATACACACGTTAATTGATACATATTTGTATTGAACACAATAGACATGTTACATCGGGAAAGGCCGATACGAGACTGACTGTCAAAGGAACGGCACATAGAAAATAACGATTCACAATAGTCTCCCCCCACTTAATTAAAACATATAGAAATATAATTTTAATTCTATTATTCGGTGACATAGTCTTTTAAGAAGTTTGGAGGACATCGTTGACGAGCAGATCTGCGTGGTGGTAGCGTCGGGTTGTTTGTGTTCCCGTCTGCTGGTGTCTGTTGGTCAGGAGTGGCAGTAAGTGTTTCTGGCTGATTGACACCTGGCGCAGTCAATGGCGTAGGCTGTGTGTCCATTGGTGCTAACTCATCAGCTGGCATGTGTCGATATGGAACACCTGGGCTTGGGGCTGGTCTTTGCTGAGATGAAAAGGTGACTTGTTTCTTCGGGACCATTGTTGAAATTAGTTGGTCGATGTGCCTTTTTATAGTTCGGCCTGAGTCTAAGTCAATGATATAATGGTACTGACCCAGTTTTTGTTCGACAGCCCCGAATTGCCAGCTATCTTGATTGCATTCTTGCCTGAACTCTCTCTCCCATTTGGAATGAGCGGATGTGACAGCTGCTTCGGCTCGTTGGCATAACTGCTTTTCTGTTAGGCAGGAGAGCATCAAGGCGTATTCTAATTTTCCTTTTCAGGTAAAGTTCTGCTGGTGACTGTCCGGAGGCTAATGGTGTGGCACGGTATCGAAAAAGGACATTTTGTACTTTTGTGGCTATTGGTGATGAGTCTTCAGCTGCAGCTTTCAATCTTTTTTTCAGGGTTTGTATATTTCTTTCTGCAAGGCCATTAGTTGATGCGTGACCTGGCGCAATAAACTTCTGAAACATTCCCCTTTCTTTACAGTGTATCCGGAACTCTTCACTTTTAAATATGGCAGCATTATCTGATACTAAGACAGATGGGTAGCCATGCACAGAGAATATGATTTCTAGGAGTGTGATAGTTGATGCTGATGATGGTGTTTCTTTGAGTATTCGAATTTCAGCCCACTTGGATTTTGCATCGACACACGTTAAGAAATAATGGTTGTCAAGGGGGCCTGCATAGTCAATATGTACCCTCTCCCAGTTGTCATCTGGTGGGTCCCATGGATGAATAGCGGCTTTCTGTGGATTGTGCCGGACTTGGGCACAGAATTCACAGGTTTTAACAATTTGCTCGATGTCCTTGTCTAAACGTTCCCAATATACATATCGTCTGGAGAGTTGTTTCATTTTTGTAATGCCCAAGTGTGAGGCATGCAGTTCTTCCAGGATTTGGCATTGTAGAGATTTTGGTATGACTAGGCGGTCCAATCTGAAAAGCATACCGTTAAAGATGGTGAATGGTTCATCACTTTGACTGGTTTTGAGGCTGGTCATCAGGGTTTGAAGGTTTTCATCTTTGGCTGTTTCTTCAATAATAGTTTCTGAAGTTATAGCTGGGCTGGAGATTTGAAGTATAGTTTCAGCATACAACGCATTGACTTCTTCATTCATTGATGTTTCAGATGTTCTGAGCAGTTGGGGAATTGGAGCCCGAGAAAGACAATCTACGTTCTCGTTGTCTTTTCCTTTTTTACAGCGTACCGTGAAGTCCAATTCACTTAGGAAGGAGGCATAGCGTAATAGACGGGCAGATGTCATCTGAGGTAATGCTCGATGTGGATGAAAGATACGAGACAGCGGCTCGTTATCGGTGACAAGGGTGAAGTTTCTAGCATAAACATTGTTGTAGAAGTGTGTGGCTGCGTAAATGATAGCCAAGGCTTCTCTATCAAGTTGACTGTAATTGCATTCAGCTTGGGTCAAAGCTTGAGAGGCATAAGCAATAGGCTTTTCATGACCTTCCACTTCATGACTCTAAACAGCTGCAATACCGGTCGGGCTGGCGTCTGTTGTGAGGATCAAGGGTTTTGCTGGATCAAAAGGCGTTAATACCCTTTCGCTACACAACTCCGACTTTAGGTTTAAGAAAGCAGCTTCAGTGGAGGCTGACCAAACGAATTTTCCATCTTTTTTGAGTAGGCGTCGTAGATGAAAAGATTTTGTGGAGAAATCAGGAATGAATTTAGCATAATATGTCACCAAACCCAAGAATCGTCTTAATTCCTCTACATTTTTAGGACGTGGCATGTTGAAGACGGCTTGAATTTTCACCGGTGACATTTCAACTTTATTAAATGAGACTATGTGACCAAGATGGCCGATACTTTCTTTGAAGAAGGAACACTTATTTTTATTTAGATGGAGATCGTTTTCCTTGAGTCGTTCTAAACAAGCAATCAGGTTTCTTGTACATTCTTCCATTGATGAGACATGGCAGATAATGTCATCAAAATATGCTTCAACGTTTGATAGGCCATTGAGAATTTGTGAGAGTATTCTATTGAATTCAGATGGTGCTGTTTTGTTACCAAAACTGAGACGATTCATTTGAAATGTGCCCTTGTGTGTCGTGATTGTTTGGATTTTCTGTCCTTCCGCATCCACTTTGAAGTGTAAATATGCCTTGTACAGGTCGAATTTGCAGAAGTACTTTGAATTTCTGAGGCTGTGCAAGACTTCATCAATGCGACGAATCGGATGATGAGCTGAGACTAATTTTGCGTTGACTCCACATTTGTAATCAACACATAAACGAACCCTCCATCAGGTTTAGGTATTACGACGAGTTGTGATCCCCAGTCGCTTGAGGATACTGGAGTAATAATACCTTGTGACTCAAGAGTTGCAAGTTCTTCCTCAACTCGCTGGCGCAGTGCAAAAGGGACATCGCGTTCCCTAGTAAGGATGGGTTTTACTCCTTCCCTGAGCTGAAGTTTTATTTCTAGGTTTGGCACACAACCTATGCGTTCTTCGAAAATAGTTGCGTATTGTCTGAGTATGTCTTCAAGAGGAGTGACAGCGTTGATTGTAACTACATGATCCGACGTGAGCCGTTCTTTATCGATTTCTTTGATATCAATTCCGAGAGTGCGAATCCATATTCGACCCAGAAGTGCATCAAATCCTGCAGGAACAATGAATAGGTCCGCATCAATTTCTCTATTTTTATATTTTACCGACAGTGAGACTTTCCCTAAGGGCTTTATTAAATGAGCTGAGTAAGAGCGGAACGATACCTGTGTTGGTTGTAGTGTAGCATTGAGACCAAGACGTTTGAATGCTGTCTCTGATAGAAGTGAGAATTTGGCTCCGGAATCGACTTCAAATGCCTGTGGCTTGACATTGAGAAACACTTTGACGATAAATTTATCAGGACCTGGGCTGAGCTCGTATAAGTCTTCAGTGCAGTGAATGTGACCAATACCATATTCTGAGTCAGAGTTTTGATCATTCTGAGAAGACTGTGTTGTGATGGCATGTGTCTTTGAATTTCGAAGAATAGTGATGATACAGACCTTGGACACATGACCAATTTTCTTGCAGGAAGTGCATTTAAGCGCGTTGCGGTCGATTTTGCATTGATTTGCCTTGTCGTTTACCCTACCACATTTGAGACAGAGTCCATCAACGCCCAAAGAACGATAGTCAACCCGTGTCATGGGTTGGGGCTGCGAGCGTTGGTGTGAACTAGGACTTGTATTTCGACTTTCGTTGGGTTGTGATTTCCTATGTGACCTGTTGACCCTTGAGACATTGTTTGTGTCACTACTGAGATTGGTAAAATTATCTGGGATTTTGGTAAACTGGTTGCTTTCAAAACGTGATGCTTCCAATGCTGTGGCTTTGTTGAGCAGCTCATCGAAATTTTTGAACGCAGTTCTTACAACAGAGCTGTTCTCAAATCCAGTTGTCTTTTACTCCTCTAACAAATTGGGCACATAAAAAGGTGTCAGCAATGGAAATCACTGATTTGCATTTACATTCAACATGAAAATTACAATGTTTCGATTTCTCCTTCAGGGATGCAACGAATTCTGAGATTGATTGTGTTGGCTGCTGAGTAACATTTAGGAAATAATGCTGAGCGACTACAGTTGAGACAGGCGGTGACAACATATTTTTGAAAAGCTTGGTTAGCTCAACAAATGGAATATCTTTCATGGGTTTCTCAGGACCCAATAATGCAGCTAAGTTGTTATAATGCGTAGAGCCAATTGATGCACACAACAATTGAGACATTGTGATTGGGGAATCCACATTATTGAGACTACAGTAATTGTCAAAACGTTCTAAATAAGAAGTAAATCTTTCCTTCTTGGCGTCATATGATTCGAATGGTGAGACTTGGGGAGCTGAACCGGATCCACTTGTCCCCAATGCGGCAGTGAAGACTGAGAGAAATTGTTCGAATTGTTGTTGATCCATTTTCTCAGCTAGAGCTGTCTCGGAAACGACACGAAAATAATGGCGGCTGAAAACGTGGCGGCTACGCGGCGGAATCTAACTGTTTCACTGTGTCACACTGGTTTTCACTGGCAGTTGCAAACGTTTTAATCCTCGTCGCCAACTTATTGTTACTAGGTGATGAAAGTGACTAGTTGGTATGATGAGACAATAATAATACACACGTTAATTGATACATATTTGTATTGAACACAATAGACATGTTACATCGGGAAAGGCCGATACGAGACTGACTGTCAAAGGAACGGCACATAGAAAATAACGATTCACAATAGATGCCTTCAAATAAGCATAAATAAACTGAGTTACAAAGTGTCATCATTTATTTATACGAGTTGATAAACGAGTGAAAAATGAATGAATGGATGATGAATTGTTGATCAGCTGTGAATGCGATGATGTATACATTTGTGCGTGTGAGTATTAGCATCGAACAGCATCGAATGTTTTTTGTTGGTGGCTATAGAATATTGAATTTAATGGATTGTGAACGAATAAAGTTTTAAATTAAATTGTGGAGTATTTATTTTTTGTCTGAATCCATAACTTGCATGATCAAGCCAGTTTATCGTATTTTATACCCTAATGCACAAAAAATCTTTACGGAGTTTACATAAAACCATAATTTTATTTGATTTTCCATGGGAAAAACCTAAAAGGGTCTAGATATGGTTATACACTGTTCAAAAAAAATTGAATAAATATTTAATATCAATACACTGAACAAGTCTCCTGATTGATGTTTAATGATTTTTACTTTTGTAAATTTTGAGAAAGCTGTTGCAGCACATGGATTGATAGACAGGATCTTAATATGGTATTGTAAAAATCTTCATCCCTCAAACATATAAAATTTAAAATATTTTGAAAAAATTTTCTTCGGGGAATAGGAGCTTAGTTACATATTCTTATGATCATTCTTCAAATCGGTGTTAAAATGGGCTGACAAGAGAAAAAACCAAAACTAGAAATCCAATTGAATGATCCTTTATGAAAAAAATATGCTAATGCATTGAAACTTTACCAACTTAACAATAATTTCTCACCTTTAAAACACCGCATTATATCTTTGCATACCAAACTTTTTGCTGCCGATGTTTGTCAATCACATTCCTTCGACGTGTGATCCCACACATCAATGTCAACCATGTGAGGTGTTCTTAAACTTGTTATTTTTTTTCTTGATTCCTACGTATGACCACTTAAAGAATCAACAGTGGCTCCACTCGGTTGACAACAAAATCTTAAGGCGCACTGATCAAACCTTCATCTTAAACTTGCATCGCATTCTTAGCCGCTCACACATGCGGACATTAATCCGTATCTTAAATACGTCTAAAGTGTTAGGCGACACAGTTGCTTTATTTTCTTCGTCGAGTTCAAAGTGATTTAACAATTTATCTGCTCCCAAAAATGTGGCCCAACAATGCGGTAATACCCGATCATGTCAGCTGGTTAGTATATTTGGGGTATTCTGACTCTTATTTTCCATCATTGACCGATGAAATTGATTTTTCCTTCCCCCCGTTCTGTTGCGGCGAGAAAGCTTGAATCAGATTGAGTAGGTTACAATGCGAATTTCATTGTAATTATTCAAGTGGTTCAAGAAGGAGCTCTCGGAAACATTTAAGTGGTCTTAAAAGATCGAGTCCAGAACATGTCAATAATTATTAAGATTTTGGCCGAAGGGAAAATTTTGGCGATTGGTGAATGTTATAAAGCGCAAGCAGTTCAATGAAATCAAAGAGGAAGAAGCAACATGATTCGATAATCGGTTATGTCAATATGTGGTGTTAATTTTTGCAGATAATAATCTTCAGGTATATGAACTTGAACAGACTCCATCGCTTGGAGGAAGATGCTTAGATGGACGGTTGTTTTGATTTAAATTTATATAATGAATGAATATATCTGAAGGCCATGGCTTAAAGCAATATTTAATGAACGTGTTGGAAGAATAACGCTTTTGAATGATAGCACAATCAATTTGCGAAAAGTACTTATCCATGTCTCCTGGGTTATTTGAAATAAGGTCATCAGGTTAACTTAATACTTGTTGTTGAGACTTATTTAAGCGAACTTTAGACATATTTTGTTTAATTTGAATGAAAATTAATTAAAAGTTTTAGGTCTAACAGCACACACTGATAAAAAATCGGCTGAATAAATCAATTTTTAAAAAGAAAAGCTCTAATTATTCCTAGAAAAAAACTTTTGTAAAAATTAACTGGCAGGAATATAGCAAATTCGCAATATCAACCGTCTAATCGCTGAGACGTTAGCACATATATAGTGTTATTAAAATTATTTCGAGTTTTAACAGGTGGATAATTACAGCAACAGTCGCATGCGTAGAAGTATTCAAATCATATGTGGCTAGCACCAAATGTGGGTTTATACTCGTATGATAATGGCAGCCATTAACATCTCGTAGAAACATTACATTTGAGCACTCGTATGACTCCAAATGTTTCAGATACAGCAATCTTGTCCTCTTCAATAACTTACAGCCGAACTCGATGGTAGCTTTCAACATGGCCTTTAAATGACCTCAACACACAGAGTACGGCCAGAGCAATTGAAAGTGTAAAACTGCTGATTAATGGCCGCACCACATTTGATTAATGTAAATGTTAATATTTTCGCCGCACGAACTTTTGCATTTTTTCTTACGTGGTAACTACTTGTACTTACTCACTGTTAGTACGTAACTGCAATTGTGAGTAAATCTGTCAGTTTCAATAGAATGAAATTAACTCAATATGCCACTAAGATTACACAATTGCCTACTTACGCCGCCCGATTGACCAAGAAAGGCATAAATTTCTCCTTAGGACATGGGAAACATAAGATAGGGTGGCAAACAGAGACCAAAGCTGGATTGTGCTCTAAAACAATTTTCATAAAGTTGAAAACTATTTTACAAGTTATTCATAAATTTTGTTTTGATCCTATTACGTTCAACATTTATCGCCTTTAAGACTTGGCTTTCCACTTTTGGGTTGGGTGTTAAAATTCAAACTTTCAAATATCGACAAAAGTATCTTACGTATGAACATGTTAGATACGATTACAACATTTCTGAGTGAATGTGCTTGAGCGGAAAAGGCGTTGTTTTCCAGGAATGCATGAATAGTGAATATAAACACCTTAAACGGATTGTTTTTGTTCTTGCTGATAATTTTTACCGTGTGATATCAGTGGATAATGTTTATATTCATTGTTTTCAGGAATATTAGCTCGATATGACTAGCAAGATTACCATTCAATGGAAATTATATAAGAAAATTGTGATATGGAGCAATTTTCAATTTTCGAAATATTCATCTGAAATTCGCTTTCTATCTTTCTATCTATCTATCTAGGATAAAGCCGCTCTAGATTTTTCGGGAAACTGATTTTTCTTTAAGTGACTTATGGGATGCTTTAAATCCTATATAATACAAACCAAAAAATTTATTTTAGGAAAAAACGAGGTTTTTAAAAATTTTGAATTTTCTGAAGCTAATTAGATTGCTCCACTAGAACCACTCATTTTAAGACAAACAAAAAAATTAAAATACATTTTTTTAATAATCGTCGACATTTACAAATGTTTTACATTAAAATCAACAGTAAACATTTATATTTCTATTTCTTATTTTACCTTAACCTTTGACGACCACGGAGACACATGTGTCCCAGGGCAAAAATTAACAAAATATAAAATTATTTGAAGCAAATGCATTTTAATTTGTTGTATATCAATTCTTGCTTGTTCTTTTTATTTTATTATCGCTGGCAACACATTATGGGTATAACCGTTATGTTTTTATATACATTCGAAGTTGACATTACGTTCGGCTTAGGAGACTTATATTGTGCAAAAGTATATAGGAGTTGTTGCGACCACGGAAGTCACCGCAGTTGCGGACATTAAGTTATAGCAGAGGGTTGCGTAACCCAGAATAGCACTCTGAGGCCGGCTAGAGCTCAGTCGTGTCGCGGGTTTTCCAGGACACCCTCTGCTCATGCTTAGCCAACCTACACATAAAAACTAACACAAAGGGAAAAAGACAGGAAAGGGGGAGGTCATTTTAAGAAATGAAAAATTATTGTCTTAATGAGACATGACCGCTTTATTCAATTCACAAGGAAAAAGATTTTACAAAACAATTCACAAATTGTAATTCCAATAAGAAAGCCCCTTTAAAATTTTATGTGAAAACGATCCGCTGAAAATTTTTTATACAAGAAAACAAAAAAATGAATTAAAGAATATGAACTAACGGTAATATACTCGTAAATAGAAAACTCAAATAAGTTCTTTCTCTTTCCCTATTGAACTCCAGGCGCTCGGCGAAGTACAAAAAAAGGAAGCCCGGGGCATTTAAAACCTAATCTTTAATTTGATATATAATGTTAATAAAATCAAAATAAAACACTGAACGGCCACTTTTCACGAAGACGCTGGATACACTCTCTCCACTAATTAACGGTTCCTTCAATTTTTATTTTATTTTTTTTTTATTTATTTACCAGTAAAATTTACATGTAAAATACATATGCATAAATATATATATATATATATATATATATATATATATATATATATATATATATATATATATATATATATATATATATATATATAAAACAGTAAACTGCAGAGGGAACTTTATCCCTGTACGCAAACTGGTGTGCTTAAAAACTAATATCTTATAACTAAAAGAAACATACATTTGCCAATATTATGTAAGCATTTCAAATAAGGTTTTAGAATTTTTATAATTCGCGCTGCAAACTATAAAATTCCTAGTTTTATAATGTTGTAATCCAAGATGACAATTTATTTTTAATATTTATCTTACAACCATGTAAATTTTTAAGTTCTTTTGGTAAACGATTAAAAAGTTTAATCGAAACAATATAACTATTTTTTTCGCTTATTTTTTTGGAGTTATTTGGTAGCAAAATTGACTTATGTCTAGTGATACTTTGTGAGTCTATATAATTATTTCGATGTATTTCATAATAATATGTTAGTGCTTCAATTGAGTATATGTGATTCACTTTTATTGGATTTCTAACGACAGTAAATTTATTTTTGTTAACTATGCCAAGTATCCTGTTTTGCAATGATGTAATATATTTCAAGTTATTATTATATGCCCCACCCCATGCAAGAATTCCATAGCTTATAGTACTGTGGACATAAGCATAGTATATAATTCTTAACATATCGGTACTCATGCATTGGGATAGCTTATGAAAAACATAGACTATATTCTTTGTTTTTTGATGTAAATATTCAATATGTTTGTTCCATCTAACGTTATAATCAAATATTAAACCCAGGTATTTACAGTGCTCAACCCTTTTAATTGTTTTTTTATCAATAAATATGTCTATCTTCTCGGGCACGCTATCATAATAATTTCCAAATGTCATGAATACATTTTTTTCAACGTTAAGGGTTAATTTATTTAGCTTTAGCCACATTGATATTTTCTCTAGCAAAGAATTGATCTTAATCTGTGCACCCATCCATGTGTCATCTGTGGAAATAGCAGCATACGATAAGATAGAATCATTTGGAAGAATCTCAAGCAAATTATTAACATAGAGTATGAAAAAAAAAAGTGGACCAAGTATCGTTCCCTGTGGAACACCAGTATCAACTATCTTGTTTTCACTCAATTTATCGCCAATTCTTACCCTCTGTTTTCTATTATTTAAGTAATTTTTTAAAAGTAAATGAGCATGTCCTCTTATACCCAAGCAATATATTTTTTTAACAAAATCTCGTGATCTACCGTGTCAAAAGCTTTGGCCAAATCTAAAAACGCTACAATAATAGGATTACTCTTATCTAAATTATTATAAATCATATTTGCAAGGTGATTTAATGCATCTTTGGTGCCTAGTTTTTTCATAAACCCATATTGCTTGCAAGAAAAGATTTTATTTACCCTCATAAACTTATATACCCTTGCATGTAAAATTTTTTCAAAAATTTTAGCAACATTCGATATGAGAGATATTGGCCTATAATTTGAGACACTGCTTCTACTTCCTGACTTATGAATGGGTACTATTTCAGCGATTTTAAGCGATTTAGGCCAGATAGATTTTTCAATACAGAGATTAATAATGTAACATAGTGGATCACATATATGATCGATTGCAACTTTAAGAGCTTTAGTACTACTCATATCAACACCACCGTTCTTAAACTTAAATTTTGAAATAATATTTTTTATCTCTTGTGTATCTGTAGGATGTATAAAAAGGATTTAGGGTTTTGCTGCGGTAATTCAATTGTTCGAGTCTCATTATTCACAATTTTGTTACTGAGTTTTTTACCAATTGTACTAAAATAGTTAGATATTGCAAATTCATATACAATTTTATGCATATTATCAACAATTATGTAATTAAAAGTAGATTTTCTATTATTTTTTGACTTATATTAACTTTCTGACCAATATCATTCCATAATTTTCTAGGATCTTTCACAATTTTTTTCAATCTGAGCTTTGTCATACATAAGTTTCGCTTTATAAATAATATTATCTAAAATTTTCAGATAGTTTTTATATTTCTTCAAATTTTCAGAGCTTTGGTTTTTTTTGTAAATATGATAAAGTTTTTCTTTTTTCTTGCAAGACTTAACTATTGCTTTTGTTATCCATGTTTTTCTATGTTTATTTTTAGTTTTTTTAGTTACTTTTGACGTTTCTAAACAACTTTTCATATTTATCATAAACCAGTCCGTAGCTTCATCTGGATCAGAAAAACAATATATTAGAGACCAATTTATCAAACTAGCATTACGCAAAAAAATTCCATAGTCAGTGTAAACATAATTATTAGCTTTCAATTTATCAGGTTTGAATTTAGTAAGTTTGACTATTAAAGTGTAATGATCACTTATAGAATTTTGAACAGTAAAAGATTGAGTTTCTGCTTTATCAAACTTATAAAATATGTTATCAATGCAGGTACCCCTATTTATATTGCAGTCTGACGGTCGGATTACTTTTTGAAAAGATGGTAGGAAACCCAGTTCTAAGAAATTCTTTATGAATTCCTGAGTTATGATATCGCATACCAACAAGTCAATATTGAAGTCTCCAACAACCAAATGGTTTTTACAATTTTTCTTATCTATCAGGTAGTTCTGGAGGCTTTTAATAAATTCAATTTTCTTAATACTATGTGATCTATATAAAGCGGACAATTCTGTGACGCTGCCATTGTCCATTTTTATGAAAGTATTAATAATTCTTAATTGGTCAACCTGAATGATTTCAGTCTCTTCAATCAGACAGTTTTTGACATACACTATAACCCCATCCGCTTTATTTAGTTCACTACGATTAAAGTACATATTATATCCATATAGTTGGAAAAAATTAGTATTTGTAACAGTCCACGCTTCAGCACAGCAAATATATAGAGGTTTTGAAACTAAACTCTCAACAAATATTTCTAAGTTTGCAAAATTTTCATTAATACTTCTAATATTTAAATATAGTATCAAATTATCATGTTTAATTAAATGTTCATTCAGAGTCTCTACATCAACACATATGTTTTCGATCACTAATGTATTATTTACTATTTTATCAAAAATCTCGAAATTACGTGCCATCTCTATGTCTGCTTGTTTTGTTATGATGAAAATTACTGTTGTTTGCTTCACCATCGGTTGAAGTAGTTGCTGCATTATTATATAAAGTAGGTCCCGTCTGATTTTGGTCATTAATCGTACCCAAATATCTTGATATTTCAGGCATTACAGGGTAGTCAGTCATTTCAATTCTTTTGTTAATTTTAAACTTAAGATATTGACATAGCGAACTATTTGTCGCAACATGTGCTGTATTGTATTTCATTTTCGATAATTTATTGTGATGAATACAATTCACACATTGGCTGACTGATTGATTACAATCTTTCGTACTGTGATTACCTGCACATTTCAGACAAACAGTATCATTTTTACATTTCGCACTGCTATGTCCAGTTCGTCCACAATTATAACACGGTTTAGTTCCAATTATGTCGTAAATCCTACAACATTGATAGCCAACAAAAACCTTTCCACCATTATCTCTTATAATTTTATATAGTTGCGGTAACCTCGAGAATTGCACTTTGCCATCCTTTGTTGTTAGTGTATAACTCTAGAACTTTGCATTTTTCTTCCGAATTGCGAAAATTTCTCTGACTAATATCAGCTTCCAAAGCAACGTTATCCAAATTTGCACTTTTATCTATACCCACCACTTTGATAACAGGTTTAAGCAGTGATTCTTTTTCTATTTCAAGATTTTTAGATATATTATCATGCAATAATTTCTCAGCATGATATAAGCTATCACTATCAAGACAATTTATTATAAGATTATTACTTTTGGTTAAATAGATATTTTTAGTTTTAATAGACTTTTCCTTGATTAGACATTTGCCAATAGTTTCTTTAAAGTTTGTGTCATCATTCAGATTCTTCTTCTTTATAATAATTTTTGGGACCCTCTTGGGCTTACGCTTTGGAATACTCACAGTTTCAGCATATGATCTCTGATCTTTATTGTTGGAAATCTTTTCATTGTTTACTAATTCTTTTAATAGTGCATTTTTATCCATGAGTTCTGCATTCAATTGCCTAAGAAGAACTATTTCTTTCTTGATATTATCCAAATCAGGTTCCTCATCGATGATTGTATTGTTATGTGGTAATTGCGTTTCATTAGCGATTTCGTTTAGTATTTCGCGCTTTATGCTTTCCCGTTTTTCACTTTTTATTTGTGCTCAAAGCACTCTTGTTTCATCATTCAAATTTATATCATTGATTTTAGATGTTATATTAAAATGTGAATGTTCAGGGCATATCACTTATGTAGGTGTTAAGAATGTTGGATCATTCAACAGTTTGAAATCACTTAAGTGATAGTTATTGTCGCAGAAAATACATATAACAGTTCTTACTCTTTGTTTAGGATGACATTTAAAATTGACCTCACTATTAATATCAGGGGGATCTTTACTTGGCGAAACCATCACGAAAGAATAAGCACTCCCCGACTAACGGGGCTTTGTTTTTAATTACCACTTTTTGCAAACAAAAAATAAAATCACTTTCGACATATTATTACACTTTATCACGGGATCAAATATATACCGAAAAATAAACTATAAAAATCTAGACTGATTTAGCAACAGCGAGAAAAACACGTCCGACCTGTCCGACCTGTCTCACGAATTGAATTTCAGCCAATAATAAAATTTTAACTCAAATCTGAAATTTTCACTAATTCATTAAAAAGATAAGATACTTCATCTTTCCTTTGTTTTTGTGGTATATTTATTATGACACCTGACTGTTTCCTATTCGAACTGGCCTCTGCGTCAATTGAAATTTGTATCCACTATATAGCTTTGTTAATTTTATTTTCAACACAATCTTGGGGTTCATGTTATGCCGGAATATATTTAAGCCGTCATTATTTTTATTCTTGGTACACTCCCTTCAACTATGTTTTTTCTTTCTCTTAATCAATTAATCATAACGTTAAAAAAATTCAAGTAATGTTCAGGCCTTCGGGCTTTATTTTTCGTTTAAAATCCGCACTTAACTTCCACTCACATATGCCACAAGCAAGATTTCACTACATTTTAAAATTCGCAGAACTTCATCTTTTCTCACTCCCGAACCTCTGCCACCAACTTTTGCTATTCTAATTCATTCCGTCGTTACCAAAGCAAAATCAAAAACAGACTTCAAAAATTAACACTTACCCCGACACTGCCCAAGCACTTCCTCTTATCTTCGAAACATAATACCGAATGCCATCAACTCCAAAAGACCGGTCCCGCAATCCATTCCTTCCCCAATTCCTGCTGACATACCCGAGTAACGTAATCAAAGTTCAATACACGTCGATTAACACATCTTTTCTACATAGACACACGCAACAATTTCCATTTTGCATATATGGCGATTTGCATAACCATGCTAGCGTTTGGTTATATGCAAATCTTCATATACACGGATACAATTGCTTTTGCCAATATCCCAAAAAGAGTGCTTTGCTGCGCTTGGGAGAGCTTGAACCCGGCGTCCCAGTGGATCTCACGGTCTAGAAACCAAGACCTATTGATCTCCCAAACCGAGATCTATTGATATCCCATTCATCCAATTAACAACTTCAGTTGGGGACCTTTTTTAATAGGCATTGAGATGAAATTTGTTAGTAGGGAAGCGTGAATAAATTTTTGTTAGTATGACAAATAAAATTTGTTTGTGGGAGCTAATGAATAAGATTAGTTTGTATGAAGAATGGAATTACAATAGGTTTTGTAAAGGAAAAGGTATCGAATGAAATTTTGTTAATGGGAAGTAATGAATGGAGTGTTGTTATTAGGAAAGTTAAGATTATTATTAAATTACTATTTGTTTATTTTTTGCAATTAAAAATAAGGCAAGAGGTAGCATTGAGTTGATGGGGGGAATAAAAATTAAAGGGGAATTGTTAAATGTCAAAAAAAAATGAATGAATGTACAGATTTAAAGTATATGTGCCCAAAAGAAGGTAGAGACGTTACGGAGGCATTTTAAAGTTGCGAATAAGAGAATGCCGGTACGCCGGAGTTCACAACAGAGTATGAAAGTGATTTTATATATTCCACAGTTAGAAATAATTATTGCCTAGTAAGAACATTTTCGTTGAGTACAATAACCAAATCACCATTCTCGCTTTGTGCGTTGAAAAGTCATCATAAACATCAATGGACCCAGTGGCCTTAGAGAGATACTTTTTATGTGGAGTTGTTTATTAGTTTCAAAGATGATTTTTGTCAAAAAACACTCTTTTGTTTATACACCGAAACGGAAGGACATTCACTGTTGAAACCGAAGAAATGAAAGCATTTCTTGGTATGAGTTTGATTATGGCCTATCATATCTTGGCATCATTGAGAGATTAATAGCCCACAGAATCAGACATGGCGGTACTTTTCATATCCAATGTTATGCCTAGGACTTGATTCAAAGAAATACGACGAATCTTACAACTTTGTAACAACGAAGAACCAAGCGATCTAAACAGTCCTAATTACGATAAAGCATACAAAATTTGACCAATAATAGAACACTTCAATACTTTGTTTGAAAATGTCCTCAAAAATACAAAAGTGCGTTCAATCGACGAGCACATAGTCAAATTTAAAGAGCATAATGTATGAAAACAATGCACAAAAAACAATCCTATCAAGTGGGACTTCAAGTTTGGGAGCAGATGTGATGCAGCAAGAAGTTACCTGTTTCAATTTAATACAGGCAAACCAAAGTCTGGATCTGAGTATGTGTTACGTTCAGCAGTAATATTTAGTGAAAAGGAGGTAGATAAAATATATGTGAAGGTTTGCAGCGATGGTCTACTGCCTCGACGAGAGAGGATGGTGGTGTTCGCTGAGATTAGCCTTATCTGAGGACCCGTGATTACGCTGGCAGACTGACGTTGTGGTATCGCCGGGCGGGTTCTCTTCTCCAGCACAAGGACCCACTACAAAAGAATTTCGTATCCACGAATTTAAAAGATACAAATAAGTAAAGACCGCACTCGAGGCCAAGGTAGCCTACTAAAGGTTAAAATTGCTAAAACACATGGCAAACTGGGCCTGGTGAAAACGAACGGGACTTGTGAGGACTTCTTCTTTACCGACGATACTTATGGCCCCCAAATAAGAGTGGGGCATCCAGATGGAAGTGGTGCCCCCTCGCACCCGCCATCCGGATCATAATCCAAAGTAGTCATGGCCATATATTTTTCATTTGAGTGAAAAACTCGTACAAACCATATTTGCAAGAATTTTTCTCTTGAATGAAAAATATGAACGTGGCAAATTTATGCTACAGTCGTATATGATGGAATCACATAATACTATACCATAAATAGGCATGCAAGTGGAAGGCCACTCTACCCTACAAGAGCACCTGTAAACGATTTAAAAAGGGGTAAGCAAACCCGATAGCTAGCGCATTATGGTGGAGGGTCAGCTAACTTGGCAGGTCCCATACTTGATCAGGTTCAAAATGAAATGAAAGACCGAATTTTCAGTTTAATAATTCAACATTATAATAAACTTACTTTGAGACACAAATGATTATCAACTAACGCTCGTAGATAAAGGGTGGTCCAACCATAATACACGATGTTAATTGTGAGTCACACCTTAACGTCAAGTTTTTCGCCCAACTTAATATGAAATTTCTTTGTTTCATGGAGAGGTACACAATATTGAACGGCACGTTAAGGATGTTGAAACCTTCTACGAAAATGGGCGTTCAAATCAAAATGCATTTCGTGCACTTTGTGATTTTTTTGGTCAGCATAACCGACCAAATGTGTCCACAATTAGGAGAATCGTGCGCAAATTTAAGCAAACCGGGTCTGTAGGAAATGCGAAATCACCTGTGCATGCTTGTCCAGTTCGTTTTACAGAAAATATTGCTGTTGTTCGCGATAGTGTGGCTGAAGAACCGTCAACTTCGACTCATTGTCGTGCCCAAAAGTTGAATATCTCACGAACATCACTGATGCGAATCTTGAATAAAAATTTGAATTTACATGTTTACAAGGTTCAATTAACTCAAGAACAGAAACCTACTGACCATTTTACGCGTCGGCATTACGCTGAATGGTTGGTTGAACACACAGAAGGGAATGGTGACTTTACAAAGAAAATCATCTTCAGCCACGAGGCACACTTTCACCTCAGTGGATTCGTTAACAAGCAGAATTTCCGCATTTGGGCAAATGAAAATCCACGACTGATTGTTGAAAAGCCGATGCATTCACAAAGAGTGACTGTATGGTGTAGTTTATGGGCTGGTGGCATCATCGAGCCGTACTTCTATGCAAATGACGACGACCAAGCAGTTACTGTGAATGGTGTTGGCTATTGCGAGATGATAACGGACTTCTTTTGGCCAGAAAGTGAGGTTATGGACCCCGATGATGATATCTGGTTCCAACAGGATGGTGCCACTTGCCACACAGCCAACAAAACAATGGCTCTTTTGCGCGAGAAATTCAATGGCCGTGTTATCTGACGTTGTGGCGATGTTAATTGGCCGCCACGATCATGTGATTTGACACCGTTAGACTTCTTTCTCTAGGGATATTTAAAAAAAGTGGACGTCTATAAGCCAAGAACAATTCAGGAGCAAAAGAATGAATCCCAATTCTGTCTCAGAGTCATTTAAAATATGAACCATCGGATAGGAGTATGCCACCGTAGCCATGGCGAGCATTTGGGCGATATTTTGTTTCACACATAATTTCTATACATCCCTCTATTATGATAAAAAATATTAGCATAATTCTCTGAAAACTTTTTGTTTTATTTACAATTAACATCGTGCGATTTGGTTGGAAAATTAAATATTAAATTATTTATATGCTTTGGAACCAACATTATTTACGATTAGGCTTGGAAAATGTCAAAGGAAAATGAAACGGTAAGTAGAGTTGAAAATTCACGATATGTTTCCCATGTGAGGTGCGTCAACATATTGCAAAATTTTGAATTCAATCAGAGAAAAACATTTAACAAGTAGGGTAAACAGACCCACGCTCATGTCAGAAGGGTTTTGTACACAACTTACAAAATGCACTCACCAGCAACGAATAAAATCAAGAAACATGTCAAAGACGATTTTATTGGAGAAAATATTACATTCGAAGATCATACTATTATTAACAAAGTTGAACGAATTTTGACTTCTGAGGTATTTGTTATTGTTACACTCATAAATGTCGCAACCAAAAACTCTTTTTCTTCCACACTCGCAAACTGAAACCAAGAAATGCGCAAAGTGACAACCACGAGACAGCCGTTTTCGTTTTCTCCCCGCAACAGAACCTCGTTCCGCAGCAAAAACTCTTTTTCTATCATCTCATGCTTGCTAGCTTTCTCGTCGTGGCGGTAACGGTTGATTCGGTTGCAAGTGGAATCTTGGAATTACTTCTCTCATTTGCGTAGCACTGGTGCTACCATCCCAAATTGTATGGCCATATCGTTATTTATTTATTCTTGAGTCGTGATGTTTGAAAAATTTGATTGACAATGCGCGTGATGAAATTTGTAATATTGTATTGAAAGTATATTTTTTAAAATTCGATCTAAAAGAATGAACAATAAAACTAAAGTAATTCATTAAAAATTAACTCTCGTCTTTTTTTGGTTTGGTTTTGATGAATAGAGTAGCAGGTAAGTGGTGTTACAGCGAGTTCTCTCTCCGGGAGCGTTGATGATGTATATAGGATACAGATCAAACGAGCTCCCAGTTCATACCAGTAAACATAGGGTATACTGGTTGGTAACAGCCTGATTAATAAGTTGTTATTCATTGAGCGTAAATATATCAGTTCTGTGTTTTTTATTTTCTTCTTCTTTTCTTAGCACTACAGCCCCTCTCGGGCTTTCGCTTCCTGTAAATAGCGCCTCCTACTGTCTGGGTCCATTGACCAAATCCTCCAATTATGAAATCCGAGCAGCGATGTACTGTCTTTGCCGACTGAGTTGGACCAGCGTTTCCTTGGTTTTCCCACTGGTCTCCGGCCTTCAGTTCTCCCAACAAAAAACCTTTTTGGGTATCCGTTGTTCGTCCATAAGATTCATGTGGCCATTGCAGCTTCCGCAGTCTTATAATCGTTGAAACCTTCATTTCGTCAAAAATTTATTTGTTATCCCTCATTCGAAATTGTGCGAACTATTGAGATCGCAGACTTTTCTGTTATGTTATTTCGATGTGAAATGATTAATTTTTCTTGTTTTTCAATCAATTCCCCCATTTTAGTTAACTCACTTTGATTCATCATCGCTTTCCCAACCTTAGCAAGAATAAGTTTTTCTTGTTCTGATTTGGATATTTTGTTAACGATTTTCTAAGCTGATTTAGAAACTCAATTCCAAGTTTGTTATGATTGCTTTTAAAACTAAATGGAACAAGCAAATTTGTGATATTGTTGATCTCAACATTATTGCTAGTTCATAGGAACTTTCTTGTATGCTTATTGAGTAGGAACCGGAGAAACTTTTCATCGATGATGGTAGCGGTGATAATGGCGGTCTTTATTTTGAGTTAGTACTAGTAATATCATTAAGAGGCGTGTAAGATTGTTCCGCACTTATTCCGTTACTATGTAGTAAAATGAGAACGTCCGTAAAGGACTGCAGCGATGGTCTGCTGCCTCGGCGAAAAAGGATGGTAGGATCCGCCGAGATTGGCGTCGTGGGGTGGGTTCATTTCCCTAGTACAAGACCCACTACAGAAAAATTTTTCGCATCTACGAATTTCAAAAGAGGCAAATAAGTATCGGCCGTAGTCGAGAAGTCGCCAACGTGGCGGGTCCCATACCCAGCCAGGTTTTACAAAATAGAAAGACCGAGTTTTAAATTCAACAATTCATTATTATTTGTTTTTGTAGCTTTTGTGTTGTTGATTTATAACTTTAATATTTCCTTCATTCCTCATCTACAAACACTTCCCATCGTAAATCAGTTATTAATAATAATCATTTACTTTTAATGTGTATATAGTATTTTCAATTTATAATAGAAACGACGAAAACGTTACTCTTGAAGAAAAAATTACCGAAGAGAAAAAAGGAACAAGAAACATTAGGATAAAGTACATTAGAAATATAATATTCGGTGGATCTGAAGTTAATGTTTGCTAATAATTTGTTTGATTTTGTATTAGTTCTTTGTCTATTTGCAATCAAATTTTCATTAAGCAAATATTGAATATTATAAAAAGTATTGACCCTTTTTTGTCACTAGATGGTGTTCGTTGCCTTATATTGGGCAATACTAATCAAATTGGGTAAACTGATATTCGTTTAAAAGGCGACATCCAAGTCTACAATTTTCATGTGGACAGTTTTGTACTTCGTCATTCGCGTCAAAAGTTGTATTCATTTAAAAATGAGTGAAATTTCTGAAAAAAAAAATCGTTATATTTTACAATATCACTACGATCAAGGTGAGAATGCATCGCCGGCTCGTGAAAAAATTTGTGGTACTACGGTCAAGATACTTTATCAAAAGCCACCGCCAAGAGATGGTTCGCTCGCTTTCGTCCCGGAAATTTCGATGTCAAAGATGCACCTCGCTCAGGTCGATCAATCACTGAAAAAGTCGATGAAATCTTACAAAAAATTGAAGAAGACCGACACAAGCAGCCAAGACATTGCTAAGGAACTGAATATCCATCACCAAATAGTTTTGATCCATTTACGTAAGGCTGGATACACAAAGAAGCTCGACGTTTGGGTGCCGCATGAATTAACACAAAAAAATTTGATCGACCAAATTTCCATTTGCGTAATGCTAATAAAACGCTACGAAATCGGGCCATTTTTGAAGCAAATCGTTACGGACGATAAAAAATGGGTAAGATACGAGAATTTCGTTCGAAAAAGATCATGGTCAAAAAAGGTGGATCATCACAAACGACTTCAAAGCCAGGCTTAACACCAAATAAGGTTATGCTGTGTGTATGGTGGATGGGAAGGCAATTTATTTATTTAGAATTAATAATCCCAATTATAAAATAGAACTAATAGATTACGTGTTAAGGTTAAAATATAAATATCATGTAAGAATTAATCTAAAGTTAACAATTAAGTAGTGACTGAAATTAACGACAAAAGAATTTATTGCTCGTAGAGTACTCTCCGCAGCATGTTTTTAAATGATTCAAATGAGCCAGAAGGAGGACCAAGCTGCAGATTAAGATGGTCTCTTACCATACAAACCATCGTTGAGTGACTGTAAGTTACGGTTCTGGCAAACGGTATAGCGTAGAATTGCGACGACCTAGTGCGAGAAGGGGGACGTATGCTAATGGCGTTGTATAATTTCGACGATAACATGCCTCTCGATAATTTAAATAAGAAGCATTGATCCAGGAATTGCCTCCTTACCTGCAATGAAGATAGACCAAGGGAATTCAGGCGATCTTCATAAGGGCGATACGGGATGTTGTATTTGTAGAAAAGTGTGCGGGAGATCCTAAGCTGTACAGATTCAACCATATCTGGCATGCATATTCAAGAATTGGGCGAGCCATCATGACAAATAACCGAACACAGGTTTGAAAGCTGAAACATCTATGAGATCCGAGAAGCTTTCTTGGTTATTTCCAAAATGTGAACATTGAATTTCCACTGAGAATCAAATGTCACACCTAAATCCTTGAAACTCTCAACCGAAACGAGAACTGAGCTTTCGATAGAGTATGAAAATTGAAAGGGGTAAGTTTTATTGGTAAAGGTCATGGAAAGACACTTAGATATGTTGAGTTAAATTCGATTTCTATTACACCAAGAGGACAAAAAGTTTAAGTCATCCTGAAGAGCTTGGCAATCCTGAATTGAATTAATGACTCGAAATATCTTCAGGTCATCAGCATATAGAAGGGAGTTGGATGTGAAGATAGCTGGGAGATCATTAATAAAGAGGTTGAAATGAAGTGGACTTAAAATTGATCCCTGTGGAACACCAGAAGTTGGGACGAAAGAGTGTGACAAAGATCCATTACAAATAACCGTGCAGGAACGATGAAAGAGAAAGGAGTGAATCCAGAAAAGAAGAGATCCCTGAATGCCGAAACGGCGGAGCTTGTTGATCAGGATGTTGTGATCCACACTATCGAATGCTTTCGCAAAATCAGTGCAGATGACATCAACTTGACCTCCTAAGTCAAGGGTGATTGCAACGGTGTTGATAAATTCACCTAGGTTGGTTACGGTAGAACGTCTATTTACAAATCCATGTTGCTTTTCGGATAAGTTGGGGTGCAGAACATTATAAAGTTTACAGTGAATAATGCGTTCCAGGATTTTTCCAAAGCACGATAGGAGTGAAATTTGTCTGTAATTAGAGGCCTGCGAGTGGTCACCCGCTTTATGGATGGGGAGGATATTTGCACATTTCCAAACGTCTGGAAAAGTACCCTTTTCGAGACTTGAATTAAAGATATGGGCGAGGGGAATACATGAGAATGAAGAGAGGGATTTGATAAAAATGTTAGAGATTCCATCAGGGCCGACTGCGCTGCTAGTTTTCAGGGACTGAATTACCTCAGCGACCTTTAAGGGGTCAGTGTATAAATCAACAATTAAGTCTTGAGTGGATTGAGGGTTTTTATCAGAAGTAGAGGTTGGGGAGCTATAGACGGCGGAGAAGTAGTCAGCAAACATGTCGCATATGGCCTGGTCATTGTATACTAAGTGGTTCGGGTATGATAATGCATTGATATGCCAACGCGAGTCTTTTAAAGAGTTGAGATAAGACCAGAAGGATTTAGGGTTATTAGCAAATGATGCTTCAATTGTTCTCAAATAAAATACCTTTGTGGATTTACACACTTTTTTTGCATTAGTACGTAGGTGGCAAAATTCGGAGAGATCCAGTTCTGATCTCAAACGTAAGTAGCGTTTCCAGGCTGAGTCCTTCAAGGACAAAGCAGATTAAACTTCTCTCGTGAACCACAAAGGAAGATTTTTGCGTGGTCGTGTGGTTGGTGTATGCAGTGAGACAATGCTGTTAAGCACTGCATAGAATTGTTGTGTTGCGAGGTTGGGGTTGTCAAGATTGAGGGTAGCTTGCCAATTAATGACGTCAAAATCAGCAGCTAAGCCTTCGTAGTTAGCCTTGAAGAAGTTAAATCGACCTTTAGGCTTGCCACGTATTGGATCCAATAATAATCGGATTTCTAAAGGAGGATGGTGAGGGTCCGGCTTAACATAAGGAGAAGCAGCAGGGAAAACAGGCTCTGCAGCAGGGTTGTTAGAGAAAATTAGGTCAAGAATGCGTTTGGAAGCATTCATTACATAGTTTAATTGTTTCAGGCCACAGAGGGATAAAACGAGGATAAGGCTATAGAAAGGTCATCAAAAGAAGCAATGGATTTAGCTTCTGCATCTCAGTTAACGAGAGGCATATTGAAGTCCCCACAGATTAAAAGCTGCGAGGAGGAGCTGGCATTGATTTTAAAGCTCGATAGTTCACTAAAAAGGATTTCATATGATCTTAAGTGAGTTCTACAGGGAATGTAAATACAGAAGACAATTAGTGAACAGTTGTGAAGAGAAATTTGAACTGCTACGCCTTCGATTAGTGGTGACGGAGCAAAAGTACTGACGAGTTTACAATGCAACTGGTTGTTTACAGCTATTAGCACACCTCCACTATCCCGTTTACCGGAAGTAAATCGATCCCGGTCATATTTAAAAATTACGTGTTGAGGAAAGATTTCTTTGTCCACGA
Organism: Odontomyia ornata; assembly: GCA_963969285.1. Lineage (NCBI taxonomy): Eukaryota > Metazoa > Arthropoda > Insecta > Diptera > Stratiomyidae > Odontomyia > Odontomyia ornata. The sequence goes on along the minus strand of OZ017738.1, from coordinate 417,631,649 downwards.
TCTCGTCATTAAGCCAGGTTTTGGTTAAGCCTATGATATCATCATTAGCCAGAAGGGATGCAAGGTTGATTGTGTCCAGCTTTGTTCTTGTACCTCTTACATTTTGATAATAAAAATTAACGTAATTACTAAAAGTATGGTTATTTAGCTTCTCGCTTGAGGTCTGCTGGACGACCAAAAATTTTTCCGTGACTGGCGTTCGAAACGTTTCACAAGAATTCCCGGAGGCCAATAGTCAGAGCTAAGCAAAATCTGCATATCAGATGAAACTGTACTATTTAATGAAGCCACGATACGATTTGTTTGGCTATCTTGCGTTAACTTTTTGCAATGCAAATACTGCGGAGAGCAACCTAGTTGCGTCACAATATACTTTGTAATTTCAGATACGGGAGTATCAAAAGCAAGACGCGATATAAGTATTTGAAGCGGAGGTGACACCACTCTTGACGAGAGACTAGAACGTAAGATTGGTGTAGAGTTCGATGAGCAAGGAAACGTTTGTTCTGCATTTGCTAGCGGAATATTGGGAGCTTGCAGAAGGTTCTCCTTTGAATTGTAATTGGCGCTAAGCAAATGGTGTTGAATTGATGTTTGGTTCATTCCGCTTTGAACAAGACGATTAGTGACTGGCATGGATTGATAATTTCCACTTTTGACTGGTGGGTTCGATTTGCTTCTCGTTGTACGTTTTGTCGAAGAAGATTGGACACATGCGGCAATTGGAGAGTTACAAAAGTCTCTAGTCTCGGCGAAATCCACATTAACATACGAACCCGATAATGGTAATGGGTTTTAAAGGCTGCGATTCAGAGGCAAAAGTGGCTGTTGTTCCACATCATCAACCGCTAAAAGTTGCGCTATTTTCTCTTCTGCATTTGCCAGCATGTCTTTCATTTTTGTAACGGAGGATGAAAGGGTGTCGACAGTTGCTTTCACTTTTTGGAGTCGGGTAACGTAGGCGGCAATATTATATTTGCGACAGTTATCGCAATACTAGTAGACTCCGGTATTCTTCATCATAATAACGTCCGCGGTGGGACCTGACAATTTAACGCATTTTGCATGAAATGGCATGCCACAGAAGCCGTAACAAGTGACCAACGTGGTTTTGTTATTTTACGGGCTGCGCAAGTCAACATTTTGTAAATCGTTAAATGTTCACGTATGGAGATGTATAATAAATATTTGCATAAAAGTTTAACTCACTTCAGATATTACAAGTACAAATCAAACTCACTTCAGGTTTGAGCCAATAATAAACATGGTGTTCATGCTATGATGTGTGACTGAAACCCAATTCTAAGCAGGCACACTATAATTCACAATTTGTTTATCATTAGGTGCTAGAACCTGGCCAAAAACTCAATTTGGCTCTGAACTGCCAGCAATTAACCAGATTGCAACAAGCAAACAAATAAAACTGGCCATAATCGATCAAAAGAAAGGGCGTTGTCTTCCATCAAGACAATGCCAGACCACACATCTTTGATGAGCTGGCAAAAATTGACAGAGCTCGGATTGGAAATTTTGATGCATCCACCGTATAGTCCAGACCTTGCACCATCACACTACCATTTGTTTCGGTCTCTGCAAAACTTCCTTAATCAAAGAAATTCACTTCAAAAAGGGACTGTGAAAATCACTTGCCCAAGTTTTTTGCCGATAAACCACAGAAGTTCTACACAGATTGAATAATGGCTCTACCCGAAAAATGGCAAAGGGTCAGAGATAATAATGGACGATATGTACTTAAATGAAATCTATTTCAAATAAACGAAATATTCCATCGAAAATTGTCAAAAAATCTCAGTACTTTTTAGAATATTCAATATGTGTTTTTTTTTTTTGAATTAATTTAATTTCTTTATTAAAATTTTTAAAATTTGCAAAAACGTATATATGTGAACTTATTTCAATTTGTTAAAAGTTAAGAGAGAGTACTTACCCATCATCCTCGCTGGGCACCCACTGGTGATGTAAATGTATTATAATTTCGCTAAAATTCGTAAAACTTTGCTAATTTAAATTGCTGTTATGTTACATATAATGACAATCACGCAGAACGTATTGAAATCCACGTCAGGCTGTTCTCAGAGAAACGATATATTATTTCCGATAGATTAAACAAATTGGCGCAGCTAAATGGATTTTGTATTCAATTGCAACATGAAATTATCCCGGAAAAGCAATCTACGTCATAACGACCACATGACAAGTGGCAAGGCGATATGAGAACCAACAGTTTTTGACCGAATTTTCACAGCTAAGTATTTCGCCGGCAGTACAGCCCGCTTTTCTAATGTTCAGTCTTAGCGCTACCACAAAAAAAATTCAAGATAGCCGGTTTTACTGAATAACTTCATCAGAGCAAAAGTTTCTTCACGATCACTTGAATTTTTGAATAAATTGGAGATAGTTTACTTCTAAGGAGTTTCAGCAAACAGCACGAATCAACCACTTTTATTTTGTTGCCAGCTGAGAGGAAGGTGAACGTGTGTGAGAAACTGACGTTAGATAGGGAGCCATATGGCAGCAGACTTTACCACCACACACATGACCATTAGTAGGCCGACTTTGCTGGCTAACTTACATGGCGGTATATGAAGAATTATGGAGGTGGTAACGAAAATTCGAGGCTTTGTATAGTTTAGAGACGGATTTCTACCGTAAAATCTAGATGAGGAACAATATAGCGCTCCTAGTGAAGTGAAAATTATTTCAGTTCTTACTTCCGTTGAATTTTTATCGCCTTCCAAAGTGAATGAATAGGAGTTTGTTTACGTCTCGACGCTGAACTATCAGTGGAAGGTGCAAAACATGTGCTTCATTTGCTCGTCTTGAAAAGTAAAAGAGTACAGTGGACAGTACAAGGTGAATTTATAGCATGCACGGAATGCGTTTCATACGTTTTCATTTGGAAAATAGTGTATGTTATTCAATATAAGCATTTGCTAATGCCGCAGTTGGATGACAGCTCACGGAAGCTTGTCCAGAGTAGGCCGACTAATACATATGCAAATTGCTACCATATGGTTTCCCACCTTACGTCAGTTTTGTGTGTGAGTTGTAGTGAATTTGAGTTTCCATAAGTCCGTGAAGGACTGCAGCGATGGTCTGCTGCCTCGGCAGAGGAAGATGGAGGTATCTGCCGAGAATTCCCTCGTCCGGAGACGCGTGAATGCGCTGGCAGGCTAGCATTGCGGTGTTGTGGGGCGGGTTCGTTTCCCCGGCACGAGGACCCACTACAAAAAATTTCGCATTCACGAATTGCTTTCAGGTCAAAAAAAAGGCGACCAAAGTCGCAAAGTTGTAGATAACCTCACCGAAGGAGATGTACTTGTTACAAGAACAAGTGAAACCTGAGAAGAAAGCCGAACTTGGGGTGACCTCGTCGTTACCCAACGAAGTTCATGGCCCACAAATGAAAGAGGGGCAACCGGGTGGTGGTGGAGCCCCTTCATACCCACCCAACCGGAATAAATCCATTGATAGCTTGTTGAAGTGGCCAGGTATTCCTCTTCTGAGTGGAAAACTCATACAACTTGAATTGTATGAACCTTCCCATCAGAAGGGGAGTACCCCGGTGACCAATTTATGTCATAGAATTATACAATTGGATTGCATAAATCTATGCCATAAAAAGGCACTCTGTTTGGGCCACTCAACCCATGTTCCGTCGAGCGCTCGATGGGTGCAGGTATTTTCTTCTACCAACGTAGAACAGCTGGTTGTTTTACTCGTACCTAAAAATCAATCACACACAATCACAACAGTACTAATTAATAATCTTAACTCAAAAGGTGTTTAGTACGGAATTTGCAAGATAAAGCGACTCAATATCTTTCTTCAGAGATGGTGCATAGTACAAAAAAGTGAGAACCATTCAAAAGTCCATATAAGATACGATTTTTGGCGAATGTTTATCGAGACTTTCCTTCTGAATTCAATAATTTCAATTTGGTGTATCTAATCTTACACTCGCGATTCCTACATCTTCATGGTCATGATTGTCGCGCCTTACCGTTGCGTTTGTCATTCAATGAAAATTAATTGCTTACACACACGACTCTCTGAAGCGAGCTATAAAGACTTTCTTCCGGCAATTCTCAAACAATTCATGAATTGAACATCCACTTCATTTACACGCTTGTATGGAAAACATCCAAAGTTATAACTATTCAGATGAAACACTTTAGTTTTATAACAATGTAGGTGACAATGAGGCACTTTTGACAATCTGATTGGCGAAAAACTAGCTTGAACTTGTCACATTTTTAATCCCGAAGAGAAATCCGAATAAATCGACTGCTGTTTTTGTTTTGCTGCTATCGATGACGACTGGTGTTTTTGTTTTCCTATATGTGTGCTCTGTTGCCAGATTCCCCGCGTCTATGCTACGTCGTTGCGATATTTCGACGGTTGTCGCTGACTTGTATGCTGGCGCTCCGCAATAACGAATATCATGTGAATTCACCGATTTTTACTAAGTCGCTCGCGTCTTCTCCCTCCTTGCGAACGATTTTGCTGTCGTTTTCGTTCAATCGAGTCGACGTCAAGAAATCTATTGTAGTACAGCAGCAAGATGGCGGCGCTAGACTTATCGTCGCGAATTTTATATGTTGTCTATTCTTCCACAGCACTAAATGTAATCACTTGATGTTCGTCTGGGCAGATTCCACACTCAAGATTGATTTTCGCATTTTTCACCCCACTCCAAATCTCTAAATGGTTCAAGAAAATCACTCGCAATTTGAACAATATTTCCAAGCAATTTTAAGGCATTCACTACTAGTGCTTGTACAAGATTTTCAATTTCTTCGTGCTTTCTACTCCGTACACTTAAATAAAGCTACATGTCAACTTGCACTCGATGTTTTTCTTTCTTCCAGGCTCCGGTGGAAAATCACAACAGTGAAAGGCATTCAACCGAATTGTTCCGCACAGCTTGGACCACGATTCAACTCTTGCACAACTCAGTTTAGCAACAAAACATTATTTTGACCATATGTCGCGGGCAGATCGTAAAACGACGACTCCCGGTAAAATCCGTTCAAGTGACAGCAGCAACTCAACCATGGTATTCAAAAATCTCAAATAATTCCTCTCAAAATCTCTTTGAACCGTTGCTGTTTGCAACATAGCAGCAACTCCCCGTTCAAGCCAACCGCCTAGCAACTTATCTTTCTTCTATTTCCCGTTCAATCATCCTTCCCACTATCCACGGCATTCGAGTTATCAGAGAAATCATCGTCTGATTCTTGATCGTGGTCTTCAATTCTGAAATCACTATCCGATGAGCTTTCTTCTAAATCGAAATCTAGTAGTGTTTGTGTTGTAATTTTAGCTTCACCAAATTTTGTTTTTTTTTTTTGTTCTAAGTGCTGAAAAGGAAAGATTCTATCAACTTACTAATAAATAACTTGTTTAAATATTGGCTCGACCAATTGGGTTGGCGTCCGTTACGACTATTGTCGGGATGCAAATCGACTGTCACTCAACTCAAATAGATGAAAATCTAAGAAATATTTAACTTACGTGGTGCCATTTGCTTTGAATCGGATAATCGTTACTTTTGCTGGTTGCTGCGAACACTTTTTGCCTTAAGCTGATAAGTTACACTAAATATTTGCGAACAAATAAGCGAACCTGATGCAAGACACGTGCATCGATGACAGTGTGGACCGACAGTCCCAAAATCATTTAGACGGAGCTAAAATGTCACCATTTGACAGTTTCATAGTGATTCTCCAACCTACAGCCTCGACACCAACGTAATCGTTTGATTTGAGGGAAATAGGAAATGTTCATCAAACTGTGAACTACAATTCGTTTTTTTGAAACGTTTGAAATATTAAGCTATTAGAAGCGGCACTTAAAGCACAGATAAGGTTATGGCAACTTCTTTCATTTTTAATGATTTTTGATAATAGAAAGGTGGCACTGGAAGCTTGGTCTTATGGGAAGTGCTTGATGCATGGTTTGAGAAGCAGTAGATTCTATAGCGTTCAGAACAGGGTTCTTGCCAAAACTGACGATAGATACAAGCCATATGGTAGCAATTTGCATATGTATTAGTCGGCCTACTATGGACAAGCTTCCGGTAGCTGTCACCCAACTGCGGCACTAGCAAATGCTTATATTTCGTCATATGCAGCAGAACTCGAACGCTTTTACTTCATCAACACATTTTCCAGCTTTCGCACGTTCACGCATTATTTTCGGGATGAGTACTCCCTTCTCAATTACTACAGAGTGAACTTTAAAAAAATGGAAGACACGGGTACAGATGGCAGCACAGCCATGCGAATTTCTTTATCCGACATCGGAATCGGTAATGAAGTAAAAGTATCCGCGAGCTTTTAAAAAAATGAAAAATTTCCGCATGGACTAAGTGCCGTAACGCAAGCAGCACTATTGCGAGCATCATTTTGAAACGTGTTATGTCTACTGAGTCATTAGCACGTACCTCGGATCTTGGGAAAACGTTCAGGGGAATGGAAAATCCGGACAAAGGGCGGAGTACCTAACCCAAAGTGAGTACCTAACCACAATTTTTTGTCAGTGCAGATCAACTTGCGGTGGTCATGGCGCACCGAAACCCAAGGATACCTTGACGAGGGAGGTGACATCGTTATGGATAAAAATACAGAAGAATATTTGGAGGTCACCAAGGAAGTTCTACAATTAAGTACCGGCAGTGCCCACATCAGTGAGCTAGCGGAATTGGTCCGGAGCGGGATAGGTTTGCATACAATCACAATCGTTCAGGCCGTACCAATCAATTTAAATACTATTTACAAGGCTCATGAAGCTCCAAGTGATGTACACGTATTGTTTCGCACATATTAGTTATGCGATCCGTAATGAATAACAGATTGACTCGTAATGAGAATACGTATGCGAATGCAACCTACATGAGTGCAAACGCGGAACCCGTTTGGAAACAAATCGCGATTCGTTTAAGATGTAGCGTACAAACTTATTAGTGATGTTAAAAATGTGGAGACCTGCTTTGGTTTTGATGACGGTGATGAAAACATGGGTACCGATTTACTGGTCATGGATGACGTAGAATATGAAAAAACCAACTATTAAACTGGAAATAAAATAATTTAATTTTTAATGCACGATATGATAAGAGTTAATATAATTTTGCCTTTGTTGGCATTTAGAATTTAGCTTATCAGAAATTTGATATAAACTTTATTGTAATATGTTAACTTAATTACTTTTTAAAGAGGGCTTTTCAGAAAGTAGTTATCTTTTGAGAAATATCTTAGATTCCATTAAAATTATTGGTCGGTAGATTTACAAATGAAGATATTTTTCATACCGATTCTTCATACGACATTTTATCAAGACCAATCTAGTTGTAGTTATTGATACTGCAAATTGATGTTAATTTTATTCCAAAATGAGTCTTTAGCATGCATGAATAAATGGTATTTCAAATGAAAAAAATGGGAAACAATACAAACTATACTACGAATAGTAAAATTGCAACAATAATTTAAAGAACAGAAAATAACGCTAGAATAATATATTGATTTGCATGTTATTTTATTTAAGTATATTTATTTGCGTTAATGAAATCAGAAAAGGGCCTATGCCATCATGTCTTACTGAAATGACGGCCCAATACATTAAAAACGTTGAGGACGAACGAAATAAACAAATAAATCATTGAACCAAACTGAACGAAGGCAGAGGAAATGGATGTAATGAAAATCCGTTTAAATATTTGAACAAAGTAAAACTAAAGCTAAAGTTGGATGAGAACTCCCTTTTTCCGCTCTTCTTCCCAATTACAAGTATTCCTTTCCTCGCCTCCTTTTTTATCTCGTTTTAATTAACAAAGAATTTTATCTTTATTCCTACAATATCTTATTAACGTTGAGATTATTTGCTAGCTAAAGTTAGACGCATGAAAATTAATTATTTGAATGAAAAAAAAGGAGATAAACAGGAAAAGTCTTGAGTAGTACTGGCAAAACGAATGTTTAAGATTAAGTAAAAGAAAAGTACGGGAAATAAAGTAAATTTATGTTTGGAATGAATTTAGCTTTAGTAGGGCCAATAAATGACATGAATTGCTCAACAAACAACTTCCAGCAGGCATGGCAGCGAGCGGTAAGTGTGCCGTTACAAGGGTAGGGTTCTAGGAATCCGCGGATGGCCGGTTTCGCGTCGCGCTTGGTACCCGATACCATAAGTTGTGTTGAGTAGGATATTTTTCGATACCACGGCCGTGATACTCGGGAACGCGGAATTATATACATTTTTGGCTGTTGTTTGGATGAGTTTAAGAAGTACGGAATAAAGTAAGTATAGGTTTCTCTTCCATATGTTAATGTTTTCGACGCGTTAGTAAAACGGGCATGTGAACCGGTGGCTGAATTTTTGTATTCCGGACTTAATCTGCTCGCGCAAGACCCTCGACCGAACTCCTCTCCAAACTAGCTAGCTAGCCAGCAGCCACCTCGGCGTAGACTAAATTTGTCCGGACTTGATGACCTGTAGGGTACAGTCCGTTGTCACGTTTCAAAAATTCACGTCTAGAACCGATGAGAGGTCGGTTTCGATTTCGTTCGAGCGAAGTGAAGCGAGAAAATCATTACAAATCGACCGTCTCATCTCGCGCAAGATTCCAAACTCCCATTGGGTTGTCCATCGTCCACTTCCACGGTAAATCCTCCAATCTTCTAGCTCAGCCAAGTTAGATTCCATTCGCAATACAATTCGTGGATGGCTGCATTTTCTCAGTGTTCTCATGTTCGAAGTTTTAATGGCCGACTTGAATTTTTAAATTAACAGATGTTAAAATAGGAAAATTTAGTAAATAATCATAAAAGATAAATATAAAGAATATGATTAGAAAGAAAAGTTTAAATTTAATATAGAAACAAATGGTTGAATATTTTCATTTAATTATTAAGAAGAATTTAAAATTAAAAAGGAGAAAAAGATAATATAAAATTTCTATTTATAATACAAAAAAATATTTTATAATTCATAAACTAAAAATTGAAATGATTAAATTTTCAAATGATCAATTAAGATTCGGATCATGTTATGAAGCTTTTCGAGCAAATTCTTAGGCGACTGCTCGATTACTCCAACTATTATTATGAAATTTCTTCTTTTCGCGAAGGTCCTTCGAGCAGTTTGCCTGCGCGTATGGTTCGTCAAATTTAAAATATTTTCAGTCTCAAATCTAGGCGGTCAAGATCAGATCAAGACAAGTCAGTTGCTAGGGGATATGGGGCCTGGTGTTTCCAGGGGTAGGAAACTCAACAATAAATAACAGCAATCCTTGAAAGAAAATCATAACCTTTTTTAACAGTAAATAAAAAGATGATTGCTTATGTGGCCTAATCGAAGCTCTGTGGTTAAATTTGATATTGCAGATTGGAAGAGTACTCATATCTCCTTTACCTTTTGGCCCATGACCGATCGGTGCTGACCGTGTAGCTATGATAATTAATATCTTTATATTTTCCACTAAAACTTACAGAGCTGTTCGGTTTACAAATTACTGGTCAACGACAAAAGTCAAGTTTAGATACAAACCCTTCTGGTAGGATTATACTTCTGCCCATCCAACTTATCAGCTTGTAAAACGACCACTTGTATAAACAATTTTTGAACGAGATAAGTATTCCAGTATTCAAAAATCAGTTCGAATCGTAATTTAAGTAATGTTGTCTAGACTACATGTTAACCTTATACATATATCATTAACGAATTGCTTCGAGTGTCTTGCAAACCGTTTTCGCCCAGATTGGCCATTTTTTTCAAAAAAGTCATATCTTATATAATGCCAATAACATAATTCACATACATCTCTTCACCTGCTATCCTTAGCCTTAATTATTTTTGACTAATGATTGAACCGGAACTATATGATCTGTTAAGTACTGACGAGTGTATACCTATTCAGCTATTCATCGTTCATTTTCATTCATACGAAATTTTTTCTTTGGCTTACTCATAAGTGATTGCTATCTTTCTGCATCGATTAGTTTGACGAGAGAAAAAGTGATTGTATCTGCACTTCACCTACCCACATTTGGGATGTCGCTTTTGTAACACACAGCTTTTAGGTTTTTTTAAATGCTTCAGCTTTGCCATGCTTTATTAAAACCATCCGTGCCTGAGGAGAGCACTTTAAAATTTCTTTGCAAAAATTAAATGCAAAATTTATTCATGCACAATTAATTATGACAAAAAGGTATCGAAAGTGAAATTGCACTACGATGAACCTTGCGAGCATTTTCGGGTAAATTCCCAACCTCATTAGCTTTTGTAATGAGCCATCATTTAATTTGAAATCGCCGCCTTCCATCTACTTTCACTTACATCGATCTGAATTAAGTACTTCACGATGAATCCATCAAAATATTGTTGATTTTCAATAATAATCATAATGCCTGATGCTTTCCAATCTTCATCACCAAATCGACCATGCATCATTGAAACTAATACGACCACAAAGCGCAGCATCTCCATGAGCCTATCGCTCATCTATCCATCAACCACAGCCGCACCAATCATTTCAATACCTTATTTAGAACGTAAATGAAAGTTTCCGACAATCAATAAAAAACGATTTGATATCCAAACACAGCTTAAGAAGAAATGAAGTAGATTTGAAGCATCCATCGAATAAAAGTATCTTTCAACGTATTTAACGAAATTATTCGAATAAAATTCATTCGTTACGCACATTCCCGCGGCGTACGATTTGGTTGGTCATTTTTGTGAGCAGCCTTCGACTTTCTAAATAAATACTTCTTCACTTGGTCATAAATTCCAATTACTTACATATTGTTTACAAATATCTTTCTGCAATCTCCTCCACCTGCTTTTGTTTTTTCACGCGGGACCAAGTTCACCTTTTCCCATCATCTGTTTACTCCGCGATCCCATCTGCAGGTTTTCTGAATGGACATTTCGTTAGTTAGTTTGTTGCGGAACAAATGTCGGACGATTGTTTTTGTTGATTATATTTCTGGGATGATTGTTGAAAGCGATAATTGCTAATTGTTTGTTATTTGACTAAATATGTGCTAATTGATGTGATTTATGTATTTGGGCCTCAGAAAAAATGCCTTGATAGGAATATCAAAGAATCTTAAATAAATTTATTTAATTTAGAAAAATTACCGTTTTTATTTGCAACTTCTTGGGCACGATAATCTCCCTTTGAGTTGAACAGAGTATATCATGAACATCAATGATGCAATAGTCCAAGTCAATGATCAAATGTCGTTTCTAAAAACTCGACTCTTATGATAAAACCTCACTGCACTACTGCAAAAAATGATTTCAACAGTGCTAACTCCATTTTGCCAATGTTATTTGAATCGAGTTTCCACATTTTTAGATAGAAAGATTCGATCTGCTAGATTTTATCGCTTTTTGGTCGAGTTTTCAGTAATATTAATTGTTTAATGATACTAGGTAGGGTACGATATACAATAAAAAACTTTTAGAAAAAGAAAGAAAGGAAGAAATAAATTCACACACATATATATATATATATATATATATATGAGTATAGACATATGTATTTATATATGCAAACATAAAGTTCACTCCGCAATCAATCTCAAGAAATTTACTTAAAAAGATCCTTCTTAATCGTACAGGGTTATCCATTTCATGCTTGGGAAAGTATACCCCTGCCATTTGACATCTAATAAAATTAAATGTCATCCAAACCATGTTTTTTTTAGTTGAAGGTTTGCCATTTAGAATTATGGATCGTTTAACAGTCGAAAAATGCGTTGAAATTATTAAATTTTATTATGAAAATGGTGATTCTGCTGTATCGACATTTAGGGCTTTACGAGTCGGTTACGGCCGACATAATCGACCTTCACAGCAAACAATTTCAAACACAGTGATAAAATTTGAAGAGACTGGATCGGTTATTAAAATTGCAAGGACTGTGCATCATCGCAACATTTGTTCTGCTGAAAATATAACTGTCGTTGCTCAAAGTGTGGAGGAAGACCCGAATTTGTCAATTCCTCGACGTGCTCAACATTTGAGCTTGTCTTACAGCTCATCGTGGAGGATTTTGCATTTGGATTTGCATCTCCATCCGTACAAAATCCAACTCACTCAAGAACTTCAGCCTCAAGACCATACACAACGCAGAATGTATGTGAATTGGGTGATTGAACAACAAGCCATTGATAACGATTTTTCGAAAAAAAATTTCTTTAGTGATGAGGCTCATTTTTCGCTCAGTGGTTACGTAAATAAACAGAATCGCCGCATATGGGGCTCTCAAAATCCTCAGGTGATCGCAGAAAGGCCTTTGCATCCGGAAAAAGTGACGGTTTAGGGTGCATTATGGTCTGGTGGTGTTATTGGCCCGTATTTTTTGAAAACGATCAAGGAAGAGCCATTAAAGTCAATTCTGACTGCTATGGACGGATGTTAACCGATTATTTTTGGAGAGAAATTGAAGATTATGATCTGGAAGACATGTGGTTCCAACAGGATGGAGCCACAAGCCACACAACACAGGCTAATCGAGCACTTTGCAAGAGAAATTTCCTGGACGCGTAATTTCGAGATTGAGTGATGTCAATCGGCCCGGAAGATCCTGAAACCTAACACCTTTGGATTTCTTTTTATGGGGCTATGCAAAAAATCGTGTTTACGCGAACAATCCTCAAAAACTTAAGCAATTGCAAACCAATATTCGTGAAGTTATGGCCGAGATATTGCCGGAAATGTGCCGAAAAGTCATTGAAAATTACCTCAAAAGGATTGAGGCCTGTAAGAAGTCCCATGGAAGACATTTGAATAATGTTGTATTTTACGTGAAATGGCAAAATTCAGTCTTTATATTGAATAAAAAGTTTCGTTTCCATCTGAATATATTATGTGTTTTTTCAACTTTACTTTCCCAAGCGTAAAATGGATAACCCTATATCACTCGTTTACGTTTATTCGATACCCATCGCCTTCGTTTTTAGCTAACTATGGCAGCTAATTTTCATGAAAGTTTCAAAAAAACTATACCCCATAGTTCAATGAAAACTCGGCTATGCATTTTCATCTTCGTCTGTAAAGTTAGGATCAGTTATAGAAGGAAAAGTATCTCGTTTTATGTTGCGATTCTCGCCGGTTTTTAATGTGAATATCACTAATTTTAGATTTCTGGGCATATGTTATGATGTATGATATTAACTGAAAAGTAACGAATTAACTCTGTAATTTGCAATCACTCAAACCCTATGATTTCTTCGGGGAATTTTATAAATCCTATGTGTAACGTTTACGTCTAAGGATGTAAGAAGTATCCATTAGTAAGCTTATCGGTAAGCAAAGAAAAGCATCCTGAAATGTTCCCTCTTACTATTGTGAAATTGTATTTATGCCACATTTCAAATTAATTTATTTGTTATTTCCGGTAGAAATGATTGAATGAAATGTACCGTTTATGCAGGACATTGATGGTACTGATCATTTTTATCATCCTTCACCAAAGGACTCGGTTTCTCCATCAAATCTTTCAAGAGTGCCAACTAGTTGGCACTTTTCGTACGAAATATCATTTAAATTCAATTTCTCGACATCAATGCTTCATATTGAAATCTTAATATCTACAGAGTCCTTGAAAGGATAACAATTCTGTTCCGAACTATTTTAGATCAATATATTGTCCATCATTTAAAACTTCTACAATCACAATCCTTATACGCGTCGATCAGTTATGCTGAAAAATCGGGGTGAAAGTCGAAAACTTTTTAGTTTCAACGGTAAAAGTCCTTTACCGCTACTTGAATTTCTTATCCTTCAAACGGGACCTAACAGGAAGAAAGACTTATAATTTGCCAACAACAGGACTCTTCTATCTATCTCCGCTCAAAAGTTGTGCGTGAACATACAAAAAACAAGTTGGGTAAACAGACCTACGCTCATGTCAGAATAGTTTTGTACCCAACTTCTCAGAAATGCAGTCACCAGTAATGGGTAACGTCAAGAAATATGTCAAAGAGATGTGCACGCCCAAGAGAAAATGCATTGTTTTTCTATTTTGAACGGTCGCCATTTTGTTGCAAACCGACAAAAATCACTCAAATCATGAATACTCAAAAATATTTATGTTATTGATCTTATTGGAAAATTTCAAGAAGATCAAGTCATAACTGTAGTGTCTGATTGGATGGAAAGTCCATAAAATACCAAAATCATGTGTTATTGTTGTTGTAATTGGAGAAATTTCAAACGGGTATAACATCAAATTTTGCATACCGGTGGAAAGTGGTGCTCTCTTCAAAGTTCAACTACAAAAAATTTTATGAGGTATTTAAGGGGAGGTCTCCCCATATAGGGGAGTGGCCCCTGAAAAAAAAGTTAGCCGATATGGATATCAAATGAAAGGTCTTGATGAGAACTTTTCAAAACAGGTCTTAACTTGATACTATCTGCTTTAAGGGACGCGCAGGGAGGGGAAATACACGAAATTTGTGTCCCCCCTTCGCGATTGGACACCTGTGATCCGAAAAATCTGAAAAAAATTATGGCAGTAGGTGTTTATGAGTACAACAACAACAAATACCTTAGAAGTCGAAATTCGCTCAACTTTGTTAATAATAGTATGATATTCGAATTTCACTTTTCCCCAATAAAATTGCGTCGGTACCCTTAAATTGAACGAAACTGGAAATTTACGTAGTCCTGCTAAGGGTTCTTAAACTTTGTAGGTTTGATGAAAATCAAATGATATACACGGAAGTTACAGCCGTTTGAAATTTCTCCAATTACAACAACAATAACACATGATTTTGGTATTTTATGGACTTTCCATCCAATCAGTCACTGTAGTTTTCACTTGATCTTCTTGACATTTGCCAATAAGATCAATAACATTAATATTTTTGAGAATTCATGGTTTGAGTGATTTTTGTTGGTTTGCAACAAAATGGCGACCATTGAAAATAGAAAAACCTCAGAAGTTCTTATAAACGTGCACATCTCTTTGATATATTTCTCGAGGTTATTTATTGCTGGTGACTGCATTTCTGAGAAGTTGAGTACAAAACTCTTCTGACATGAGCGTAGGTCTGTTTACCCTACTTGTTTAATACTTCTTGTCAAACGTTAATTGGAGTTATCAACTTTATGAGCAAAAGTTTATTGCCTATTACTACACCAATTCATCGTGAATATCATCATCATAATAAAAACAGAAACATTGAAGCGCATGGTAACAAAATAGAAAACGTAGCTACTTCCGACGAAAAAATCGTACCAAACAATGGAGATTTCGAGAAAGTAGTAAAAGAAAATAAAGAGCTAAAGCTGAGGATCCTTTCTGTAGCAATCGAGTAGTTAGCCTAGGTAAATTGCTGAAGGGACCTTCACGAAAAGAATCCAGCAAGATGCTGTAGCGTTAACGGGCTGTGTGGAACAATTCACAGGAGGGGCTCGAACCGAGAAGGAGTATTTATATTTAGACGAAATACTGACACAAAACTAACTCAAACTAGATACTAAGGCGAAAGGAATCACCATGAACGAGGAGACACCGTTCGAATACTTGGAAATCCAAAGAAATATATTGCCGGTACAACGATGATTTTCGCTGGTCTGAAGAAGTACCAACACACGTGGCGATCTTTTTACGTGACTTAAAGATGCCACCAAGTAACAAAGCATTAGCGTAATTTAACACCTAAATTATCAGTTAAAAGCGAGAACCAATGAACAAAATAATTCGTTTCAAACAAATGAAAATTGTAGTAATCGAGCATTCGCCTAGGCAAACTGCTCGAAAAACGTTCCCTGGTGAAAACACAATTTTTTTTTCTACTCAATAAAATCCTTAAAAATGACTTAATTTTTATGTGGAATTTAATTATAAAAATATGAAAAAAATTTAATTTTAAAAATATTTCAATAATGAAATCATTTTTGACTTATGTCTTACTATTAAAAATGAATTTAAAAAGAAAAAAATTCTAAATAATAATTTATTCAATTTAATCTTGATTCTGAATTTGCATATATCTATAAAAAAAACAAAATAAGCAAAATTTGAATAAAAAATTTGATGACAGCAACGCAATTTAGAAAAAGAATTGCAGTTATCTGGTCGGAAAGAAACCACCGTTGCCGCCAGGAAGAGGGCTCGCGAAGTAAACCTCCGTTGCCGACATCAAGTTTCGTCGAGATAAGCAACGCGGGTGCCGCAGCGGCGAGAACTGTCGACATCCTCGCGGTCGTATGCTGCACGTGGAGCAATGTGTTGACTTTGAACAAAATTTCCTATTCTTTAATCAGAAATCTTGTCCTGAGTATGTGAAAACGCCTGCACAAAGTTGACATAATCGTTTCTAAGAGTTCAAGTTATTCTTGAAGTTGGATAAAGTGTGTGAAATCTCGTGTTGAAATGTATTGTTATTGTCGCGCAATGTCTTAGACAATATGTGAGTTTAGTTTGATTTCAATATGCATCATCTTTCTTTCTGTATAAATGAATTACAAATGATGCTTCAGTAAAGTTGCCGAAAGTGATTAGAGAAAGTTATGGGAACGATTACTGATATACGTCAGTGGTTACTCTTGCAGTCAATATTCACCGGTTTTTTTCCGAATACCTGCGACAGTTCTCAGTGCATGAAGTAGTTGGGAAATCAAAAAATTGTTGAAATCCAGGAATAAATTATCCCATTCTATGCGGGCTAAATGCGTTGTAGTGCGTATGGCAAAGTAAATTTGGTAAACTGTTTCCATTGTACCGTCCGCGGGAAGCAGTGAATTCGCCGAGGTACTGAATTGGTTTCACTTAACGCTACTCACTCCACCCCAAAGCATGGAGACAGTCTATCAGCACGGAAAACCATATCTAGGAAATCATACATATCAGTAGAGTCCATCGCATTGTGGATTCTCTAGTCTATACACTTTTTGCATCGTAGCCCTTACACATGTGAAGAGTGATTCGCTTGCGTGTTGGCCCTATTTTCGCAAGACTACACGATACAGTTTGTAGCGCCGTAAAACTAAATCTCATCGCAGTTTGAGAATTCAAGACCATCTTTTAGTGGAAGCAAATTTCCCACTGATAACCCCAAAAAACCACCGTTGTTCTCCGGTCGTCGCGAGTAAGTGTGAATAATCACTTCTCGGGTGTTACCTTTTGAGCCGTTGAATTGCTAATCGATTCCATTTCGAATGAATTCAACTTTCTTTTTTTGGTGATATTAAATAACTTAGAGTGGATCAGGTGTGATAAAGATGATCGAATAGTGTTTGTTGAGTTTGCGCGTTCTCTTGCTGCTCTCTGCTTTCTGAAAAGTGCTCATAACTTGTGAATATAACATCAGAATAATACTACCTACCCTCTTAAAGTACAAAAACCAGAAACACAACAACGAAATGAACGAAAAATTAAAAGAAAGATAACTCACACTTCTCGCAATTCGAAAACAACAAAAACCCATGTGTGTTGGCGAGACTGGAAAAGACGGGAAAAAGGAGGGGAACATCCATGGAAGAGACGTGCTGCTTCGGTGATATGCGTTGGCGTATTTTATCATTTTTAGGGTTTTGTAAAATAATTTTACAAAACCCTACTAGTTTCGCGACCAGTCTGTCCGTCTGTCCGTCCGTCCGTCCGTCCTAGGCCTTGGTGCGTACAACAACGACAAATACGTGAGAAGTCGCAATTCACTCAACTTTGTTAGTACTAATATGATTTATCGATTTTATATTTTCTTGAATAAAATCTTAACGGTACCCTTAAATTCAATGAAATTCAGTACACAAATGACTATTTATAAGATTGATCTATCCTGAAAGTTTCATGAAGATTGAATCATATTTAGCGAAGTTATAGCGGTTTGAATTTTCCTGTATTACTATGGAACAATATGCGCTGCATGTATTATTATGGCAACATATGGCTATGGAACAACATGCGCTTTTTACCGACTCAGACACTACAGTTTTGCTAGGATTTGCATGAAAATTTCAGGAATGATAGGTGTCATGTATATCTTTGAGAATCGGTTCAGCTAGTAGTATCAGTAATCGTAAAACCAGATAGTGGCTGTTTTAAATGCAAAGATTGAATAATTTTGAGTTATTTTTCCCCCAACTTCAACGTTTAAGGTGCATGCTTTGAACATTTGATTCAATTGAATGAATGACTGAAGATGAGTACCTACAATTAATGCTCATAAGTGAAACAAGTCAAGGAGGTGGGAGAGAGCTCCTGGCAACAGGGTTTTGTAACCATTCTAGGATTCGAAAAAATTGGCCATGAATCGATGATTTCAGCACAGGAGAGTAGCCCCTGAAAAAAAAATTCATCAAACGTAGCCGATATGAGTATGAAATGAATGTTTTCATGGGAGCTTTTCAAAACAGTTGTTAAACTGTCAGTTTTTGGTTCAGTGGGGGCACAGGGGGGAAATACATGAGAAATGTGTTTCCTCCGTCGCGGATGGACATCTGAAATAATTATCAAGGGAGATATTTATGAGTATAACAATACCAAAAACCTCAAAAGTCGAAATTCATTGAACTTTGTTAAAAATAGTATGATCTTCGCATTTCATATTTTCTCCAATAAAATCGTCTTTGACATGTTTCTTGATTTGATTCGATCTGGTGACTGCATTTTGTAAATTGAATACAAAACCCTTCTGACATGAGCGTAGGTCTGTTTACCCAACTTGTTAATTTGTCGTTCGCTGAGGGATGTGTTATGTTTATGGAATGGAAGATGTATCTATTCTATACATCTTTATTGCGAGCTACACCCTCTGAGAGTGGCTCACATACGAGCTTTAAAGTTAGAGAAAGGAAAGTGAAATATCCAAGAGGATATGCAAAAATAAAAATGTAATAATTTGCAAACAAAGAAAACGTTCATTGTATACAGGATGTGCGCTATTAGAAGTAATAATTACTCGTAGATTGAGGAAGAATATGATTGGATTGTTACCTATGTTGGGAATTGTGTAAAAAAATAAATTATTTATATGGATATTGTGAAAAAAACACATGAGTAGATAGATGAAGTATACGTTCGGTCTTTTCATTTAGCTGGAACCTTGGCTGGGCATGGGATTCATCACATTGGCTGGCCCCTCAACTCATGAGCTAGCTTTCGGGTGAGCTTACCCCATCGCTTTGCGTTGCAGGTGCTCTTGCAGGGTAGAGTGGCCTTCTGGTTGAGTTTCCTATTTATGCTAAAGTGTTTTCTGATTCCATCATACAAAACTTTAGCATAAATTTGAAACGTTGAAATTTTTTATTTAAAGGAAAAATTCAATGCAAATTATGTTTGTATGAGTTTTTCATTTAAATAGAAAGTATATGGCCACGTCTACGATGGGTCTTGAACCAGGTGGGAGGGGGTAGGGAGGGAGCACCGCTTCCGTGTGGGTGCTACACTCTTATACGCGGGCCGAAAGTATATATAGTAAAGACGAGATCCTCTTTAGTCTCGCTCGTGTTCGCCAAGCCCAGTTAGTCGTTTGCTTTGGCAAAACGCATCCTTTCAGTAGGTTACCGTGGCCTCACCACCTGTTGATTCGAATCTTACAACAGATAATTCATGAATGCGAATATTTTCGCTGTGGGCCCTTGTGCTGGGGAAAAGAACCCACTCCACGACACCACAATGCTAGCCTGCCAACGCATTCACGCATCCTCAGACAAGGCAAATTTCGGCGAGCGCCAACATCTTCTTTCGCCGAGGCAGTGAACCATCGCTGCAGGCCTCCTTTACGGACATTGATTTACATCCGAAATCACTACAAAATTTACAATAAGGCGAAACTAACTGCCTCGAGTTATTTGAGAAAAATTCGTTGAACGTCTTGAATCACGAAAATTACAGGGAGACTTTACAATTATTATTTTTATAAATATATCATAGTCTATTTGAAATCAAATTTTGAACAGTCTGTGTGTGTGTGTTTATAGAGAAAAAGAAAAGAAAACAAAGCATCCAATGAACAACATGATAAAGGCATGTAAATGTAGCATTATATAAACGAAATGTACACTTCTCAATCGTATTTATTCGTACAAAAGTTCAGAAGATGAGATTGCATCCGTTGAATTTGTGATTGCAGAGAGATGTGGATACACACAAAACACCATAACATTTATTTTATTTATTTTGTTTTTAAGGTAATTATAAATGGAGAAAGAAAACAATGCAAGAAAAATTACCTGTTGCACAAAAGCCGCGGAACCAAACGATCGTAGTAGCAAAAGACCACCACCCAAAAGGCCAAAGTGAAACCAAAGGAAACAAATGAGATGAAAAAGCGAGAAATAAGACAAATTATGATACACAAAAAGAAAAATTATACGGGTTTAAAAATGATTGGGTTGATCTCGTTCCGGTGCGAGAACAAGAGGTGAAAGTTTGGTTTCATCCACAACGAGGAGCTTGGTGGTTGACGACAACTGGGAGTTGTTGGTTGAAAGCGAACAGCGGCGGTGGTTTCGAGAACGTAAAGAAATTTTTCATGACGGGGATGGAAGTGGAGTGAGCACTTTTTTGGTGAACGGTTGTTTAAGTAGGAGGAAAGACAGAAATTTCCCTGGTTTTCATATTTGAAATAATAGTGTTTTATTTTCCAAAAAGAAGACACTTTAGCAACAATTTATGAAAGAACTTTGCGAATGGCTATGCATAACACCGAAATCCACGACATTTCGGGTTAATGTTTTGAAAGCTGATATCAACGTTGAAAAAAATATAAAAGAAAACATCCTTCGAAAAACGTATTCTCAATCATCGCCTGTCGTATGTATATTCAGTCCCAAAATACCAGAAACGATATGCATATGCAATTAATCATTAGACAAAAATGAAATTTCCTTGACTCCAAAAGAAGATCTAAACGAAATCGTAGTGGACACAAGAAGTGGTGCATCAACTTTACGTGGAGCTCATTTGTATGCTCCAGGAGTGTAAGCTATGAAATCTGGTACGAATGCAGGAGAAGATGTATATGTCTATGCTGCTTTAAAGGAAAAATGTAAAAGGGGAACTAACAGTTAATACGAATCCACAAAAAAATTTTCTAGGCTTGGCATCGCTTAGCAGTAATTTTTTGTTGTTTGTCATAGCATTATCCTTTATATTAAATTTAAACGTTACGCTTTAATTCTATTCTTCATGATGTTTAACTTTTTATTATTATTTTAAATATTTTTCATTTTTGTTTACTTCTGTTTATTTTTAAAAAAAATTTTAAACCAACAAATTAAAATTTCGGACATGGTAGAACAGATTTAGTGCATCCCATCTGTGTATTGCATTGCCGAATGCAATCTTACTCGGCTGAGCGAGCAGCTGTAGAAGAAAAGACAGAAAGATTGGACGGATCGAGAAGTCCACTTAAGATTGCCTACCAGCTAGCTAGCTAGTCCTGCCTCCGGGCGTTGCTTGCACGATGTGACACGATCCAAGTCCATTCTGCGTACCCATAATCAACGATCCACGAGTAGAGAAAAAAAATTTATGGAAATGAAGGGGGCTTAGTGCTTGCAAAGTGCAGTGAAATTTACACAAACAAATTGCCCCATAATATATTTTCTTGTGTACAAGTGGCCCATGATAGAATTTCTCGTGTTTAATGCATGGAGCTCGGATGGCAGGTTTTGCCGCAAATCGTCAATATGCAGTCCAACCGCACATAACGGTTCAAGAATGCCCAAAGTGTAAGATGTGCTAACCATGCGATCAATGTAAATGGTGCAGAGAATTTCTTCAGTTAAAATTCAGGGTTTCTTATAAAAATCATCTTTTGTGTGAGGACTTGTGTGCGGGGGTACTCATCGTTCTCGGCATTTGATTGTAATCGAATAATCAAACATATCGTTTCGACATGACGCGTATAAGCTAAAAAGTATATGATGGAATTCGGGCTTCTATAGCTGCGAATGTGATACAGGGTAAAGAATACCAATCATACGGGAATTGGTTTCGGTCAGTTAATTCGTTAAATGCTCATGAAACGTCCGAATGTTAGATGGATGTTTGTGAAAAACGCGATTGAACGGGGATTGAATCATTCAGCTTTGATAAATCAAATTGAATTTATAAATCCTTTCGATTCATTTTTGTTTGAACGCCTCAAATGTACTCTATTTCAATGGATTGGGTATCGTTTTGCCGTTATTATTGTGAGACAATAATGAGGTGAACATATGCACTTAAACCTTTCCAACATACTTTTTAATTTAACGTATCTTCCTACCACTCCTTTTATAACTAGACTTTAGGTATAAATTTTGATTATACGACAAATAATTTGTTTTGAGTCGATACATTCATATATATATATATATATATATATATATATATATATATATATATATATATATATATATATATATATATACATAACTTGAATATAAATATTTTGATGATTGATCATTTCGCGAATATTATAGATATCAATGATTGATATGCGCCTAGAATTTGATCGTTTCCTTTTCTCTATGGGGAAAATAAACATTGCAAAAATATAATAAAAGAAAAATTGGGTTTGCAACTTTCCGTTCAGACAGAAAAAATAAATTTAAAATGGATTGTTAAAACTTCAAGATTCGGTCTTTCCCTTTCTTTCAACCAGACCGATGGCAGGCTCTCTCGCTAATATAGGCAAGCCATCGGGCGCGCTCTTCTTTATGTCCATTCTTGACGTTAGCGTAAACTGTAACCGTTATCTGTGATCCCACCAAGTAACGTAAAACAAATTCAATCAATGTCCACCTCTCGACCTTATTTAGTTGAACAAAAGTTTAGAAGATGAGAACGCATCCTTTTTTTAAGGTTCTGTTAAATCATTTTACAAATCCTAACTAAAATCTGTCCGCCCGTCCATCCTTCCGTCTGTCCGTCCGTCTGTCTGTCCGTCCGTGTGTCACACCACTATTTCTCGCAAACTACATAAGCTAGAAATATGAGATTTTGTAGTCACTCAATCCTCATTATTTCTCGGGGTGATTTTGGAAATCGTTCGTATAACATCTTCATAGAACGATGTAGGAAAGATCTTTTATCACTTTTACCGCAACACCGGCCTGACAGGCCTATGCGGATGATCCGAACTTGACAGATGATTTCTCGAAAACGTATCAACCTGACAGGCACAGAGTTTTGCTTTATAATGGAGGCTCACGGCTCCAAAGTTTCGATTAGTGTCTTTGCAAGTAAGATTACGCTGACCCAAGATTTTCCTTTTTAGGGCATTGTAAAATCATTTTACAATACCCTACTATAATCGCGTCCTGTCTGTCTGTCCGTCACACCACTTTTTCTCGCAAACTAGATAAGCTAGAAATATAAAATTTTGTACGTAGATTAAAAGTGAAGCCCTCTCCAAAGTTTCACCACAATAACAAATTTATACGGTGTTTGAGGGGGGGGTCTCCTCATACGAGTATAGGGGAGTGGCCTCTGAAAATAAAATTTCATTGCATGTAGGCAATATGGGTATCAAATAAAAGGTCTTGATGAGCACATTTCAAAACAGGTCTTCAAATGACAAATTTTGCTTTGAGGGGTGCAGGAGAAGGGGAAATGTACGAATATTTTCTGAAAGCAATTGTACATACTCTCAAAATTTCACAATAATCGACCAATAAACAGCTAAGTTAAAATCTACTGAATATTTAGCAATTACAACAACATTAACACGTGATACAAGTACGAGTACTAGGGCGATGAACGTTTGCAATGGACCAAGACACTACAAAATGTAGGTGTTTTGTTAAACATTTTAGGAATGGTTCAAAATATTGATGTGTTATCATGACTAATTAGGCGATGGAGTTAAAACACTTGAAACCAAATGGCGGCATTTTAAAAACATAATAACATAATAATTTTTCGAACTCAATTTATGGAATCTGTATATGTCAAGTTTTGATATGCAGAATATATTGTTAGATTTACCAATTGTTTTACAAAACCTTTCTGGCAGGAGCACTCTCCTGCTACTTCAACTTAGTTTTTGCTTCACAGGAGCTCTTGCTGGGTAAAGTGGCCTTCCGCTCGCGTACCATTTTATAATAAAGAGTTATGTGATTCCATTGCATAACGTTTTAACATAAATCGGTTACGTTTGTGCTCCTCATTTGAGGGAAAGATTCATACAAAGTACTTTTGTATGATTTTTCCACTCAAATGGGAAATACATGGCCGCGTCTACGTTAGAATCTTGATCCGGTTGGGAGGAAGCGAGGGGGCACAGCTTTCACCTGGATGCCCCACTCTGATTTGTGGGCCATTTGTAGGTTTAAGTCCGTCCGTTTCCTCCGGGCCAAATTCGTTCTCTGAGCCAGCAATTCCGTATCCCTTGGTAGATTGCCTCGGCCTCGATATCAGTCGATCGGCATGTTGACATGTTTAATTCGTGAATGCGAAATTCTTTTGTTGTGGGTCATTGTGCTAGGGGAAAAGAACCCGCCCCATGACACCGCAACGATAGCTTGCCAATGCATTCACGCGTCCCCAGACAAGGCCAATTTCGACGGATCTCAACATCCTCTTTCGTCGAGGCAGCAGATCATCGCTGCAGTCCTTTACGGACATTTATATATAGGGGTTTCCGATAAGAGTTATTGTTTTGATATTCAAAGAAAAATTCCATTTTTTAATGTAAATGATCGGGTGTTTATTTTGTTATAACGAAGAATAAATGCCGTCAATAAAAAAAAACATCAGGCAAATGACCACCACGACCACGCTTACAGGACTATATCCGTTTCATGAAATTTTCCATAACCAAATCGTAAAGTGGTTGCCCTATGTCCTCGATAGCCTCACAAATTCCATCTTTGAGGTCATGAATCGACGCTGTGCTGTTGACGTAGACCTTCTCTTTCACGTGGCCTCAAAGGAAGAAGTCGCAACATGTTAAATCACAAGATCTCGGTGGCCAATTGTGATCACCTCTTCGAGAGATAAAACGGTCGGGAACTTTTCGCGAAAATGATCAATGGTTTCGTTGCTTGTGCGGCACGTAGCGCCGTCTTGTTGAAAGTAAACGCTGCCCACCCTCGGCAAAAGTGTATGGTGGAATTTTCCTAGGTTGGCCTTGTCTGAGGACGCGTGAAAGCGTTGGCAGGCTAGCATTGCGGTGTCGTGGGGCGGGTTCTTTTCCCCAGCACAAGGATCCACTGCAAAGAATTTCGCATTCGCGAATTAAGCCATGCAGATTCGTATCGACGGGAGTCTAACCTCAGGAAATCTACTAAGGGTTAAAAATTGCTCAAGCAAATGGCAAACTGGGCCTGGCGAAAACGGAAGGGACTTGAGAGGACTTCGTCGTTAGCGGCGATACTTATGGCTCCCACATAAGAGTGGTGCATACAGTTGGAAGCCCCAGCAGGATCAAGATCCAATGTAGACATGGCCATATACAATATTTTCCATTCAAATGAAAAACTCATACAAACATAATTTGCATGAATTTTTCCTTTAAATGAAAAATATGAGCATCGCAAGTATATGTCATACAGGGCTTTCCAATAAGAGGTGTTATTTTGATACTAAAAGAAAAATGCCAGTTTTTAATATAAATGATCGGGTATTTATTTCATTATAAAGAAAAAAGTTTGCCGTCAATAGTGAAATGTAACATCATCATTAATTATCTCTCGATAGCGCAATCCATTCACCGTAACTGTTACTCCAGCCTCATGTTCGAAAAAGTAAGGTCCAATGAGTCCGCCGGACCATAAATCGCACCAAACAGTCACACGTTGGGGATGGAGAGGCTTTTAAACAATGACTCTTGGATTTTTCGAGCCCCAGATGCAACATGGGCCTCATCACTCAAGCTGATTTTTCAATGGAATTCCAGATCATTTTCATGCATTTCAAGGACCCAATCAGCAAAGACACGACGTTGCTGATGATCGACCGGCTTGAGTTCTTATATTGACTGAACTTTATAAGCCTTAAGACCGAAATCTTTATGCAAAACACGGTGTAATGACGTTGGGGGATGCCTAATTCCAAAGAACGACGAGGAATGGACAAACTTGGGTTTTCTTGAACACTTTCGGCTACAGCAGCAATATTCTCGGCTGTTCTAGAGTGACGTGCACGGGTTTTATTCTTCACATCACTAGGTTGTCCCAACAGCTCGAACTTTTCCACCAATTTCTGAATTGCGGTCCGACAAGGTGCTTCACGACGACCCAAAAATGTTCGAGTTTTACGAACCGTCTCTGCCAAATTTTCACCATTTTTATAGTGAATTTTAATACTTTCAATGCATTGTTGAAGCGCCTATCATTCCACTATTCTAAGTGGCGTAGTTTTTAGCTGTCCAATGTCAAAAAATGACAGCTTCAAAGGTGACATCTACCGAAATAGCGGGCTATTCAAGATAAAACCTCTTATTGAAAACCCCTTTAATTGTTGTTACATATAAGCAAAGTCTGGTAAGTAAGAAAAAAATTTTTCTTATCATTCATTTCTTATCATTCACAGAATTGAACGTCAGGTCAGGTCAGGTCAAATATCGAAAAATTGTAAATCTTCTTCTGTTAATGTTATTTGCGATAAGAAAAAGAAACGAATACAAAGAATTATTATATTGATACCATCGGTCTTTCCATTTCGTTCTACTTGACCAGGTATAGGACCCACATTCATGGCAGGCTCCTCCTCTAGAATGGGCTAGCTATTGGGCACGTTCTTTTCTTTCTTTTGTTAACAGGGCTTCTTGCCGGGTAAGGTGGCCTTCTGCTCGCGTGCTTTTTTATGGCATAGTGTTATGTGATTCCCTAAAAATACTATGACATAAATTTGCCACGTTTACATTTTTCATTTAAAGGAAAAATTCATTCATATTGTCGCGTGTGATTGTTCGAGGCCAATAATTTAATGTTCCGGGAAGGTGAAAACGCAATGTCTTTTAAATTCAATTTAAAAAGAGTTTATTTAATTTGTCAAAAATGCACAATCACTTCACTAACAACTTAACAACTCTAATTTTCACTATTAAAATTCGACCGTCCACTTGTCCATAAATTTCTATCACGATTGTCTTTTAAAATCACTTCACACTCAAACAATCAATATCGCCTGTACTTCGCGTATCGCAGTTTTCAATCGCGGTTGTAATGAATGATCCCCCCATTCATTCAGCTCGCCTTTATATAGGGTCTCTAATCATTCAACTCAGTTCTCGTACATTGGTGAATAAGCGGGAACATTCCAGCATGAATGAATGGGCAGTGACTCATTTTCAGATGTTGATAATGCTTGTTGGGTTCTCGTCGTTTCGAGTAAATTCATTTGTTGATGTTCTTAATGATTGTGAAAACAATTGCGACAGTAGCTTGCAGAATTATTTGTACATGTAACATTGCCCCCACCTCAGTTCCTTTCGCCCCGAAAAGATGTGTCGCTATTTGTAGTCAATTCTCCCTGGGTGTAATATGGGGCAAGATGGTCCAGATGCACGATTTTCATTTTAGCTCTCGGCCTACGATGTTCCTGTATTCGGTATACGACGTTGTTGATTCGCTTTGTAACTCGGTATGGTCCCTCCCAATTATCCCAAGTATGTTGCAACTTTGGAGAACTACCCTTTCGCCGTTGCGGGTTATATAGCCACATCAAGTCATCTTGCTGGAACCCAGTAGAATTAGCCTTTAGATCATACCTGGTCTTCATGCGGTCAGTAGCCGATTCGAGGTGTTTTCGCACTGTCCGATGTATCTGGTTCAACCATTGTCTTAGATCACTTGCGTACTCCGAGATCGTTTGGGGTTTCTCAGGGGGTGTTCCGAACTTTATATCGGCTGGCAGATGAATAGTCTTTCCAAAAATGACTTTAGCTGGGTCTTGGCCCATCGATGCATGTTCGGCAGCTCTGTACGCCATTAAAAATAGTGGGATATGTCAGTCCCAGTCCCTTTGGTTCTCGTCAACCATCTTGGCCAGGTGTTTATTGAGCATGCCGTTGAAACGTTCGACCATTCCATCGGATTGGGGATGCAGCGGTGTTGTCCTCGTTTTCCGTATTCCCAGCAGATCGCACATTTCGCTAAAAACTAGTGACTCAAAGTTTCGGCCTTGATCCGAATGTAGTTCGCAAGGTACACCGTACCTACTGACCCAATTTAACACTAGCTGTTCAGCTACAGTAGTTGCTTCCTGGTTGGGAATGGGGTAGACCTCGGGCCACTTGCTGAAATAATCGGCTACAACCAGCGAGTATCGATTTCCCCATTCGGATTCAGGAAAGGGACCTGCGATGTCAACAGCAATCCTTTTGAATGGCACGCCTACGTTATAGGTTTGCATTTGTCCTCTCAGTCGTCACTTTGGGCCTTTGACGGAAGCGCAAATTGTGCATCTGCGGCACCAGTCCTCTACGTCTTCTCGAGCGTGGAGCCAGTAGAACCGTTCCCGCAATTTTGCTAAGGTCTTGTTAACACCAAGGTGGCCTCACGAGGATCCTTCATGCATTTCTTCAACCACATCGCGGATTCGGCTTTTGGGTAGTATAGTTTGCATCCTATAGGAGCTGCCATCCGCCGTTTCCCATGTCCGCTTGAGTATGCCACCCTCCACCTGAAGCGAGTTCCATTGTGCCCAATCGCATTTCAGGGTTGCGTCATGCATTGAAACGTCCTTCCACTCAGGCCGCCCAGTCGTCTCCTTCCATACGAGCAATGGTCCGATGTCTTCATCGGCTAACTGGGCGTTTTGAATCTCCTCCGATGACCAACCTCCATCGAATTCGGCCGTCATCAATCGCAGATCAACGGGCGGTTTCTTTTCCTCAATCCGTCGGCAATGCTTGCAGTTAGCTGGACATGGACGGCGGGATAGGGCGTCAGCATTTCCATGAACTCCGCCCTTCCAATGAACAATTTCGTAGTCGTATGACTGCAATCTTTCGATCCATCTCGCAACTTGTCCCTCGGGATTTTTGAAGTTGAGCAGCCATCTCAGTGATGCATGGTCCGTGCGAAGAACAAATTTCTGGCCATATAGATACTTGTGGAACTGCTTGGTGGCCTCTCTTATAGCCAATAGCTCCTTCCTGGTCACGCAGTAGATCCTCTAACTTTTTGAAAGAACTCGACTGTAATACGAGAGGACTCTTTCTTCGCCATCGATCTGCTGGGAGAGTACAGCTCCAATACCGCCGTTGCTTGCATCGGTGTAAACTACGAACATTTTTCCGAGTTTCGGATATGCCAGCACGGGTGATTCACATGGCTTCTCCTTCAAGGTCTCAAAGGCTAGCTGGCATTGTTCATTTCAGACATACGGACGATTTTTCTCGGTTAACTGATGGAGACACTTAGCTATTTTGGCAAAGTCTTTGACGAATCTTCGATAGTAGGTTGCCAGACCCAGAAAACTTCGTAGTTGGCGCTTGTTGCTTGGTGTTGGCCAGCTTTTCACGGCTTCAATTTTCTCAGGGTCTGTTTTGACCCCTTCTGCTGATACGACGTGTCCCAGGTATTTTACTTCAGCTGCGAAAAGGGTACACTTGTCGGGACTAAGTTTCAAATTTGCCAGTCACAGTCGGGAGAAAACCTTTTCTAAGTTCCGCACATGCTCTTCGAACGTTCTCCCGATAACAATGATGCCATCTAGGTACACCAAGCAGGTTTTCCAGGTTAGACCACGTAACACGTACTCCATCAAGCGTTCGAAAGTGGCTTGAGCATTGCAAAGCCCAAATGGCATCACCACAAACTGCCACAATCCAGTCCCAACTGAAAATCGGTCTTCTCTCGGTCCTTCTTGTCGATTTCTACCTGCCAGTAGCCACTCTTGAGAACGAGTGTAGAAAACCATTTTGAGTCGGTTAAAGTGTCCATGATGTCATCGATGCATGGGAGCGGGTAACTATCTTTCTTAGTGACGTCGTTGAGCTGCCCATAGTCGACACAAAAACGAGTGCTACCATCCCTTTTCTTTACTAGAACTACAGGCGCGGCCCATGGACTGATAGAAGGTTCAATAACGCCTTGTTTTTCCATGTCCGAGATCAGCGCGCTCACTTCTCCTTGTTTGGCTATAGGGAGACGTCTCGGTGCTTGTCGAATCGGCTTGGCTCCCTGTGTATCTATGACGTGAGTTACCATACTCGTTCGGCCTTGGTCATCCGGGCTTGTTGAGAAGATGTCACTGTACTTGGTGACTAGATCAGAGGCTCGTTTGAATAGCTGCACTGGCAATTTGACCTGCTTCAATATTGCAGACGTGAATTCCCGGGTTTTTTCTGTGTCTTGCCTCCTTCTCCAATGATGGTCGTGAGTAGCTTCCGAAGAGGTGATGGTAGAAATAGGCTGGCAGCTGCCGATGACTTCTCCCGCTTTGATGCTCGTGGTTGAGTCTGTGGTATTAAGGACTCTAACCGGCACGTACCCGTTCCTTAAAGATCTTACAAGGCTTCGTCCTACGATCAAACTACGCAATGCGGACGTCTTCGTTGGCTCTATCAGATAAGATCGGTGGTCTCCAGAATCACCATCAAGCTTGGTCCATACAATGCTTTCGGAAGAATTTGGTACATCAGTGTCAGTACATACCACTACATTCATCTTGGGAATTTGGACGCTGGGATCCTCCATCAGTACTTCGACATTCTGCCATTTCAATACCCGTTTGCCCAAATCCAACGTGATTCCATGTGGTCGCAGAAAATCCATTCCGAGAATGCAGTCATCTATAATGTTCGCGACCAGAAAATTATGTCGGAACACAAGGTCTCCCAACTGTATCTGGAGGTTGACCTCTCCATGAACAGGTGCAGTTTCTCCCGTAGCTGTTCGTAGTGAGAAAATTCTGCCCTTGTGAAGTTGTTGCTGTCTAACTAGGTCTTGTCGGATAATCGATCGGGTTGCACCAGTGTCGTTTGTTATGGTGCAGTGTTCTCCGTCAACTTGACCCGGAAGGCATAAGTTCGCTTCTCCACGATGTAGTCTTGACGCGTTGATGGTGGTGCTGGGGACGTCGATCCTCCTAGCTAACCTCTGTCCCACGAAGTTGGCTCTTACATGTTTCCCGACCCCTATGTTTGAAGGGCTTCCATTCTGGGCTCCTGACTCGGTCTGGATCTCCTCCTAGCTGCACACCCTGGACAATAGCTCGGTTTTCTTCGCTTCTTGCAGTCTCTTTGCAGGTGCCCTTCTCTCCGCAATTCCAGCATGTAGGTGCACCATTTACATGCAGGTCTCGCTCAATTTCCACGCGCTCACACCTGCACTCGTCTGTCACTACCTCACGAACCCGGACAGTGGTACGAGTCACATTTTTCGCTGCCTCAAAGTTCAGACTGTAAGCCAATGTATCCTTAACCGTTTGCTTTTGAGCTAAACGCACGGCTTGTTGCAATTCCGGGTCCTTTAGTGCGCTGATGAATGCTTCTGTCGCCGCATCATCTCGATGTTCTGGGTCGTAGGCTGGATAAGCAAAAAGTGCCAGTCGCTCAATGTCTTGGGCTAGCTGCTGTAGGGTTTCACCAGACTTGTGCACCCGATGCCTTGGCTGTGACCGATAAATCTGCTTCAGATGATCGTCTCCATAAGGCATGTCGAGCGCATTCATTATGGCATTCAGGTTTGAGAGCAATTCAACGGGGATCGTCTGCAAAAGCTCGGCAGCTGGGCCTCTTAGAGCAAGAATCAATGCAGTCGCTCGTTCCTAGTCATTCCAGCGATTCGCCCTTGCGGCAGCTTCAAACTGGGTCTTGTAAATACTCCAGACCGTTTGCCCATCGAATATTGGTGCTTGCACATATCTGGATGTGCTTTGCGCTGCGGTTATATGCAAGGCTGGTGAGGAGGTTACTACTGCCTTTGCTGCTTCCAATTCCTTTTTCATGTTTCCCATCTTATGGTTGATTCTCTCCTCTACATGGCTGATATCATGGTTTATTCTCTCCTCGACCTGGCTGATCTCATGGTTAATTCTCTCCTCGACGTGGTAAACCTTTTCCTCGACCTGGTCAACCTTTTCTCGACGCCTTTAATTTGTTTGTTCAGATGACCGAGCTCCGCTTTTATTTCGGTTGACTGTTTCTTCAGCTTTTGTGTGATGTCTGCCTTGATTTCGAACGCTTGTTGGTCTAGCTTCGCTGATTGTTCATTTAGCTTCACAGCTAAACTGGATGTCTGTTCATTTAGCTTCACAGATAAACTGGATGTCTGTTCATTTAGCTTCACAGCTAAACTGGATGTCTGTTCATTCAGCTGCGCTGATTGTTCATTTAACTTCGCTGATTGTTCGTCTAGCTTCGCAGTTAGACTGGATGACAACAGCATTAACATTTGCATTAGCGCATTTTCTGGCTCCTTTGATTTTGATGTTTTCACTTCACCACCTTCTGCGCCTTTTTCCGCATCTGAGAGCTCACCCGAATCCAGATTCCCGCCTTCCGACTCGATCGCGTCACGCAAGCGTGCAATCAGTATGGCCTTTGTACCTTGCGTGGCCAGATTTCGCTGTTCCAACTCCTCTTTGAGCTCCGATGTGCTCAATTGATTAATTTTTAGATGTAAGATTCTTGGCATTTTATTGTTTTGGCTATTTTTCCACCAGTTGTCACGTTAATTTACACTATTGTGCACTTTAAAATGTTTCACGTTTTCACTTCCAAAATTTTTTATCCCACTTCTGACACCAAATGTCGCGTGTTATGGTTCGTGGCCAATAATTTAATGTTCCGGGAAAGTGAAAACACAATGTCTTTTAAATTCAATTAAAAGAGTTTATTTAGTTTGTCAAAAATGCACAATCACTTCACTAACAATTTACCAACTTTAATTTTCACTATTGAAATTCGACCGTCCACTTGTCCATAAATTTCCTTCGCGATTGTCTACTAAAATCACTTCACACTCAAACAATCAATATCGCCTGTACTTCGCGTATCGCAGTTTTCAATCGCGGTTGTAATGAATGATCCCCCCATTCATTCAGCTCGCCTTTATATAGGATCTCTAATCATTCAACTCAGTTCTCGTATATTGGTGAATAAGCGGGAACATTCCAGCATGAATGAATGGGCAGTGACTCACTTTCAGATGTTGATAATGCTTGTTGGGTTCTCGTCGTTTCGAGTAAATTCATTTGTTGATGTTCTTAATGATTGTGAAAACAATTGCGACAGTAGCTCGCAGAATTATTTGTACATGTAACACTATATTTGTATGAGTTTTTCACTTAAATGACAAATATGGCCACCCTTACAATTGGATCTTGATCCGGTTGG
The DNA here is from genome assembly GCA_963969285.1 of Odontomyia ornata. Taxonomy (NCBI): domain Eukaryota; kingdom Metazoa; phylum Arthropoda; class Insecta; order Diptera; family Stratiomyidae; genus Odontomyia; species Odontomyia ornata. Next base: position 417,598,380 of record OZ017738.1, on the reverse strand, counting down.
GAGAGTGCGAGGGGGCACCGCTTCTATCTGAATGCCCCACTCTTATATGTGGGCCATATGTCTCGTCGGTAACGACCATAGTATACTCATATAGTGTCCACACTCAATCAACCCTCCGGAAAATCCGAACACTAGCCGAACAGCGAACCACAAATATTCGGTAGCAAGATCGTAGATAAATGCTGACGCGAGGATTGGCGCGAATATAAACACAGGCTTCGATGAGAGATTTCAGGATTAGCATATCTCAAAAAATCAATAACTTTGCAGAAAAACAAATTCGTTCCATACAATATTTTAGTCTTTTATTAGGATCGGGCAGCTCTCCTTTGTTCTGAAATGCGTAAAAGTTTGTTTCTTGATCGCACCAGGCCTGGGCTCAGCAGACGTGCCCCGAATCAGCTAACCAGCCCCTGGAAAAATTCTGAAAGTGTGCAACACAGGGTAAATGGAAGGTGTGGGTACTAGGTGAATGTACGAGTACTATGGTAACGACGAAGTCTTCTTAAATTTGTCTGTTTTCTCCAGGGCCAGTTTGTCCTTTGAGACAGCAATTTCCTTTGACCCTTAGTGGGTTACCTCCTTCTCGGCTTCGGTCAATATTTCTTTGACCCTCGAAATTCGTGGATGCGAATTTTTTTCGCACTGGGTCCTTGTGCTGGGGAAAGGAACCCGCCCCACGACACCGCAATGCTAGCCTGCCAGCGCATTCACGCGTCCTCAGACAAGGCCAATCTCGGTGGATCTCAACATCCTCTTTCGCCGAGGCAACAGACCATCGCTGCAGAACTTCACGGACATGCATCTACATAATTCACTTCAGATACCCATATTGGCTTATTTTGATTAAATCGCCTATATGGCGAGACCCCCCTTAAATAGGTTATAATTTTTAGGTAAATTTCTCGAGAGAAATTTACCTATTGCGGAGAGCATCATATATATATATATATATATATATATATATATATATATATATATATATATATATATATATATATATATATACATATATATATATATATATATATATATATATATATATATATATATATATTTATATATATATATATATATATATATATATATATATATATATATATATATATAAATATATATATATATATATATATATATGTGTATATATATATATATATATATATATATATATATATATATATATATATATATATATATATATATATATATATATATATATATATATATATGGGATATAACGAAATTTGTGACCACGCTAGAGGTTGCAATTTTGCTTCGATTTTCACCAAATTTTGAGGAAAGGTGTATATCTCGGTTAAGTTCGTGAACCAGCTATATCGGCGGAGCAAAAACAAAATGGCGGCCATTTTAGACGAAAAATCGCGATTTCTGTTCTGACCAAAGTGTAGCTCCGATTTGGATGAAATTTGGTACAAAGGTTCATTGAAGTATGTGATGATTCTCACAATAAAAAATCCAAAGTCGGTACGGCAGAAACAAAATGGCGGCCGCTCAAAGGTCGAAAAACGTGCAAAATTTTGTTGTTGTAATAGTGGTCAAAGCTTTCAACAGATTTTCATGAAATTCGGTAGTTTGATAGAAATTATAAGCATATAAAGAATTACGTAAAAAAACTGGAGGTCAGGTTGCAAAAAACAAAATGGCGGCCAGTTGAAGGTTGAAATTTCAAAGGCTTTTAAAAGTCGCAATTTTGATCCGACATATATGAAACTTGGTTTCAAGATAAACATAAATTACACCTACAGTCTTTGATATTTTGGGGATTATGCATGTGCAAATTTCAAAATGGCGGCCGTTTAAATATGCGTTTTTTTCATGTTTTTGTGGCCCTTTAGCGGTCACATTTTCCAACGGATTTTGATGAAACTTGAGATTATGAATCCCTGTACTATGTTCTTGTATTTTGCAGGAAATTATTAAAATTGAATGAAAAATAAAAAAGTCAAAAATTTAAAGCCGAATATATTTAGCTGCGATTTTCTTTAAAAATTGAATTATTTTGCCCTGTCTAGAGTGAAACTCCTATTTGAACGAGATAGTACATTGATTGAAGAGGTCCTAGCATACAAAGATTCAAAATAATCCAAAATCAAATGCATGCATTCCAAATGGCGGCCCCCAAAGGTCTGAAGGCAAGCGCAATTCGCTATTTTAGTGCCAACTGAAATAATGAATATTTTTCATTGAAACGTTTTAAATGACTTTACTTGAAAGAACTTATAAACTAGATCATTTTTAAGATATTGTATAATATTTTTAACAATACCCTAAAAAATTATAAAATCGCGACTTGTCTGTCTGTCCGTCCCTCCGCCCGTTTGTTCGTGCGTCATAACAAGTTTTCTCGCAAACCACATGAGCTACAATGAGGAAATTTTCTACGTAAGTCAAAAGTGGTGCCTCTTGAAATGCAAGAAAATATTTTAAGGTATTTAAGGGGTGTCTCCCCATACAGGCGGGTCTCCCTATACAGCCGGATGGCCTACAATTTGCTTTATTTCTGTAGCCCTCTAGCAGCCAAGATTCTCAACAGATTCCGTTGAAACTTGAAATTATAAGTTATTAAGGCAAGTTAATTTAATTTGATTATGCAAATCGAATGACAAATAAAACAGTCGAAAATTTACAGCTAAATATTTTTAGCAGCCGATTTCAATAAAAATCGAAATGACCGCCCTCACAGTTCAGAAAAAATATGAAATGTATATATTAATGACAATGCAAGTGCTGATTAAACTTTTATGGAAATCTTTTGAAATTAACTATTCGAGCTATTTAAGCCTTTGTGTGGTTACCACTGTGAACTGTGAAAACAGCAGATGCGAGAAGGGCGAAACCGGTATTTATATGTTTACAACAATATGTAATCCATACGCATGCAACTCAATTTAATTAGCAAAAGATTTGCGCCCCGACAAAAGGTTTCTAAAAACGAACGTGGCCAGATTTTTTTTATGTTAATAAATACCCATGTGGTGCTACGAAAATCGCAGAAAGAAGTTTAGTAGTAGGCAAGCCAAATTCTTTTTCGAAACTTAACGCTACATACGAGAAATTTACCGTTCCGGCTGGTGCTGCCAACGGGGATTTTTTTTTTGTAATTGAAATTCGAAAAGGGCGCCATTTTACACCTAAATACAAAATTTAATGTTTCTAGCTTACTTATATGATTTGCGAGAAAAATTGCTATGACACGCGGGCGAGCGGACGGGTAACACACAGACAGGTCGCGATTTTGGTAGGGTCTTGTATAATTATTTTACAAAACCGTAAAAAGCAACAACAAACAAAGATATACAGACCGAAGTGATAAGCTTCTCTCTATTGGAAGTCAGTTAAAAAAGGAAGGCTTGCTTGAAATGATGCTCTCAGACTTAGCGTTTTAAGGGTTTCGTACTAAAATACAAAACCCTATTGCAATCACGACCTGTGTCCGTCTGTCCGTCCATCCGTCCGTCCGTCCGTCCGTCCGTCTGTATGTCACAGCACTTTTTCTCCGAAACTATAGAGGCTACAGCCATGAAACTTTGTGGAAAGGTCAGAAGTGGTGACTTCTTGAAAGTTCAAGGGTGGAAAAGTTTTTCAAAGGGGTTTAAGGGGGGTCTCTCCATATAGGGAGGTGACCCCTCAAAAAAAATTTCACCATTGGTAGTTGAGTAGAGTGTCATTGGAAAGGTCTTAATGAGATCTTTTCAAAACAAGTCTTAGAATCGCCTTATGAGCGCCGAGGGGGGCAGGGGAAGGGGAAATGTACGAACTTTTCGCATACCCCACCCCTCGCGATTGGACACCTTCCATCTGAAAAAAAACTGAAAAAAATCTTGAATGTAGGCCTTCATGAGTACAACAACAACAAATACATGAGAAGTCGAAATTCACTCAACTTTGTTAGTAAAAGTATGATTTATCGATTTTATGTTTTCTTCAATAAAATCTAAACGGTACCCTTAACACAATGTTGCTTATGATCGACCGGCTTGAGTTCTTATGTTAACTGAACCAAATCTTTATGCGAAACACGGTGTAATGACGTTGGGGGATGCCTAATTCCAAAGAACGACGAGGAATGGACAAACTTGGGTTTTCTTGAACACTTTCGGCTACAGCAGCAATATTCCAGGCTGTTCTAGAGTGACGTGCACGGGTTTTATTCTTCACATCACTAAATTGTCCCAACAGCTCGAATTTTTCCACAAATTTCTCAATTGCGGTCCGACAAGGTGCTTCACGACGACCCAAAAATGTTCGAGTTTTACGAACCGTGTCTGCCAAATTTTCACCATTTATTATAGTGAATTTTAATACTTTTAATGCATTGTTGCAGCGTGTATCGGCCCCATTATCGTTAATGGCGTAATTTTCACATTTCCAATGTCAAAAAATGACAGCTTCAAAAGTGACATCTACCGAAATAGCGGGCTATTCAAGATGAAACCTCTTATTGAAAACCCCTTTAATTGTTGTTACATATAGGCAAAGTCTATTAAGTAAGAAAAACGTTTTTCTTATCGTACATAATAGCGATTACATTTCAAATTCACAGAATTGAACGTCAGGTCAGGTCAGGTCAATTATCGAAAAATTGTAAATCTTCTTCTGTTAATATTATTTGCGATTAGAAAAAGAAACGAATGCAAAGAATTATTATATTGATACCATCGGTCTTTCCATTTCGTTCTACTTGACCAGGTATAGGACCCACATTCATGGCAGGCTCCTCCTCTAGAATGGGCTAGCTATCGGGCACGTTCTTTCCTTTCTTTTGTTAACAGGGCTTCTTGCCGGGTAAGGTGGCCTTCTGCTCGCGGGAAAGTGAAAACGCAATGTCTTTTAAATTAAATTAAAAGAGTTTATTTAATATGTCAAAAATGCACAATCACTTCACTAACAACTTAACAACTCTAATTTTCACTATTAAAATTCGACCGTCCACTTGTCCATAAAATCACGACCGTCCACTTGTCCATTAAAATCACTTCACACTCAAACAATCAATATCGCCTGTACTTCGCGTATCGCAGTTTTCAATCGCGGTTGTAATGAATGATCTCCCCATTCATTCAGCTCGCCTTTATATAGGGTCTCTAATCATTCAACTCAGTTCTCGTATATTGGTGAATAAGCGGGAACATTCCAGCATGAATGAATGGGCAGTGACTCACTTTCAGATGTTGATAATGCTTGTTGGGTTCTCGTCGTTTCGAGTAAATTCATTTGTTGATGTTCTTAATGATTGTGAAAACAATTGCGACAGTAGCTCGCAGAATTATTTGTACATGTAACACTATATTTGTATGAGTTTTTCACTTAAATGAAAAATATGGCCACCCTTACAATTGGATCTTGATCCGGTTGGGAGAGTGCGAGGGGGCACCGCTTCTATCTGAATGCCCCACTCTTATATGTGGGCCATAAGTCTCGTCGGTAACGACCATAGTATACTCATATAGTGTCCACACTCAATCAACCCTCCGGAAAATCCGAACACTAGCCGAACAGCGAACCATAAATATTCGGTAGCAAGATCGTAGATAAATGCTGACGCGAGGATTGGCGTGAATATAAACACAGGCTTCGATGAGAGATTTCAGGATTAGCATATCTCAAAAAATCAATAACTTTGCAGAAAAACAAATTCGTTCCATACAATATTTTAGTCTTTTATTAGGATCGGGCAGCTCTCCTTTGTTCTGAAATGCGTAAAAGTTTGTTTCTTGATCGCACCAGGCCTGGGCTCAGCAGACGTGCCCCGAATCAGCTAACCAGCCCCTGGAAAAATTCTGAAAGTGTGCAACACAGGGTAAATGGAAGGTGTGGGTACTAGGTGAATGTACGAGTACTATGATAACGACGAAGTCTTCTTAAATTTGTCTGTTTTCTCCAGGGCCAGTTTGTCCTTTGAGACAGCAATTTCCTTTGACCCTTAGTAGGTTACCTCTTTCTCGGCTTCGGTCAATATTTCGCTTCGGTCAATATTTCTTTGACCCTCGAAATTCGTGGATGCGAATTTTTTTCGCACTGGGTCCTTGTGCTGGAGAAAGGAGCCCGCCGCACGACACCGCAACGTTAGCCTGCCAGCGCATTCAAGCGTCCTCAGCCAAGGCCAATCTCGGTGGATTTCAACATCCTCTTTCGCCGAGGCAACAGACCATCGCTGTAGAACTTCACGGGCATGCATCTACATAATTCACTTCAGATACCCATATTGGCTAATTTTGATTAAATCGCCTATATGGCGAGACCCCCCTTAAATAGCTTATAAATTTTTTTTGTAATTGAAATTTGAAAAAGGCGCCATTTTACACCTAAATAATGAAATTTAATGTTTGTTCAAAAACAACATAAATTTAAAATCATATTTCCATGTAAAACTATTTTTATGCACGTCGTGAATTCTTCAGCCAAAACAAAGCGCGCATTACGTTTCTAAATTCTAAATCTAAATTCTAAACCTAAATTGTCGTAATATCATTTTCTTTGCATGCGCGTCTTGAAGTCAAAACAAAGATCGTTTTACTTTCCTAAAATCTGAAAACTTCAAGACGTGCATGCATATGATTGTACATCGCAAGCGATATGATATGTTCCCATGAATGATGTTAGATCGTGGGAGCATGATCGTGTCGCTGGCGATCTGACTAAAGTACATGTATGTACATACACTTGTGCATGGTCAGCGATATTCTCGCTCATGGAAAATGTTGAACCGTGGGAGCGAGTAATATCGCTGACAAATTAGTTTAAGTTGTAAATAATATGTATAAAAAGAATAGACGATTAATAAACCATGTCATTTGCTTTGTTAACGTCCAGTGTTTAACTTCATCTGACCACCTCGCAGAGTTTCGGTATTGGACCGAAAGTCAATTAGTTCAGCAGACAGATACTGTATTTGACTGCCAATTATCCTATAAATTAAAGAAATCACTGCTTTAAACAGACAGATTTTTGAATCTGGCTATCATTTTTTAACTTCTAAAAATAAAATCAAGCGGCAAAAGAAAAGCCTTTTGTCGCTATATAAACAATGTTTCTAGCTTACTTATTGTATATGATTTGCGAGAAATATTGCTGTGACACGTAGGCGGGCGGACGGGTAACACACAGACAGGTCGCGATTTTGGTAGGGTCTTGTATAATTATTTTTACAAAACCCTAAAAAGCAACAACAAACAATACAGACCGAAGTGATAAGCTTCTCTCTATTGGAAGTCAGTTAAAAAAGGAAGGCTTACTTGAAATGATGCTCTCAGACTTAGCTTTTTTTAAATATTCAAGTAAAATGTATAATCATTGCTACTCCACTAACTCTCACCTCATTCAATCATGCATGTCATATAATCTTGATAATGATTAATCTTCATACTTTATAATTTAAAACAAATATTTACTTAGCTTTGACATGTTTGTGCATTTAAAGTCAAGGAAAAACAAATTAATTCCTCACTAATCTGATTAATTCCTCATTAATTCAACTAACCGGAAAACTAATTTCTCATCAAATTAGTGCTGTATGTTTTTGAAATATTAATTAATACAATCCGGTGTGAGAAAGCATTTCCGAATGAAACTAATTTGCAAAATTTTCTCACACTTTCAAACGAGTGAGTCACATTGCAACGCTTGGAAAAACTACCTAATCGTTAAATATGGATACACAAACATACCGTTACGGTCGTTATTAGTAACGAAACGTCTCAATTAAAAAGATTTAAAGTGCAAATTTATAGGAGGGTTTACGTATCTAAGCTGCAAACTTAAAAAAATTGTTATAAAATTTTGCAAGCATATTAAAAATTTTATAAACGTTGAAATGGATAAAATCTGCTTACCGTTGTAAGTCATTAATTATTCTAAAAATAATATTTCTATTAGCCCAAATTTCACACAATAACATAAATTAAAACGATGTTTACAATTCAGCACCCGTTAGAGTTGAGCCTCCTTGGCCGAATCTTTTTACCACTCTTCGCATCAAATCAACTAATCTTGAGCCGTTCTTCATCTACTCATCACCATAATGAAGTTAAGACGAAAGACCTCATCATTCAACGGAATATCTTCAATCTGGAGTCATTAATTCCCTCCTGGCACACACTTTTGTTTATTTTCCACTAATTGAACGCAGTACAACTGAAAAATTAGCATATTAAGATTAAATTCTGGTTCTCATTTTCAAGTTGAAATTTCAAAGTCATTCTAATCGAGTTGGGATTGGTGGTGACCGCGGTAGCTGGTAAGGTTTTTATGACTTCACTGGAAGCAATCACAGCCGTCAAGATGATAATGTGAATGTGATTTCTAGTGAATCCCGAATAAAAATGGAACTTGTTTGGACCACTGATTTCCAATTAATAAATCCGTTCGATTATCTGCAGCGAATGAAGGAACGAGTTGTTGGGATTTGACGAAGCATTCCGTGGCGTACGTTCTCGTTAAGCAGATCTAATTAGCTATCAGCTAATAATCCATCAAACAAAAAGCATCTTTGGATCAATTCCCTCAGCTGAAAGTGTTAAGCAAAAAGCTGATACGTGAAGCGCATTTAGTGCAGGATGTAAAAAGTTGCTGGCGCCAAGAGTTATTTGTTTCGTAATCGAGTACATAATTCATAATTCTTCAGCTGACCGCGGTTGGCCGCGTTTCGCGTACTACGAGTAAACACTCGTATACTTTATATTTATTGAATGCATTACATATGCGAGTATTATACTGATATCTAGGAGTATGTGACGGCGCAATAATTTACTTAGAGGCTGCCTCTAAGCTTTTGCCGCAGGAAAGCATGAACGCATGGTAACGCAACATCTAATTGCTTTCAAGCACCTTCGGTACATCAGTCGTCGTCAGGCTCGTTGTCTTGTCATTAGATTTAGATTGAGACTACTATTGATTTACCCCAGGTGCGACAAAGTAGTTGGCTAAGTTACTTTGACGTTGAATTTGACTTGGACTCATATGATGAGAGACTGTTTTTTGTTGAGTTTTTGCAACGATTTGGATTTGCTTATGGTGGAATTTTGTGTGGGCATAATGACAGACATGTTACAAAATCGAACTTGGGACTATCGAATGAATAAGCCATTCTAGAAGGTAATTTCATTTGAATTTATTTTAAATTTCTGCACGTATAATGTTTGTTGGTAAAAAATATTTGGAAACGCTCTTCTAGCTGAGAATGAGATATGTTGGGAGACAAGTTCCGGTGAAGTTATCCTTAAACCTTTAAAACTAACATACGTAAGACTACTATATAAGAGAATATAATTCTTCTATAATAGTAAGGGAAAAGCGCTGGTTCAGGAGGTCTAAAGCTGCTTTCTTTTCTTACATAGCTCCTGAAAAAATCAGTACTACGGATGATGCTTCCTTTTGTATGCCTGACAATATCCGCTCCACAGCTTTTAATTAGGACTAAGAGATTACGAGTCGTGTAGGAACCATCAAGTGCAGGTACGACTAAAAAAGAAGATACCAAGAAAACTGTTTCTTCAAAGATTTGCGCTACTTTTCGCATCATCTATGACGCGGCAGCCCGAGCCAAGCCTTGGCCTCCAAGATTAATCTCCTCCAATTATATATTCATGGTTCTACGACCTCTTGGGCTAGTTGATCGCTCCCACCAAGGATCTGTTGTTAGCTTCTATCGTATCTTTTCATCGAGTTTTCGGTCTTTCCACTGGACGTCTACCTAATGCTCTATCCTTTAATGTTCTTTTGGTTAGCCGGTTTTCTTCCATTTTATCTACATGGCCCGCTCATTGCGATTTGCGTAACTTCACGCAAGCGTATACAGGCAGATCGGCAAATAATTCATACAACTTATCGTGGTAACTAAGTGTCCACTCTGCTCCTTATTTTACTGAGTCGTGGGCTGTCCAGAGCACTTTGCGTTCAAATGCGTCCACTGCCTGTTCGGATTTGCTCATCAGGGTCCATGTTTCACTTCCATATATAATAACAGCACAGGTTTGACTAGTGGTCTGTAAACACTGAGCATATTTTATGTGAGGACAGCTCTGGACCTTAGAATGGAAAATACAGAGTAACATGTTTCAAATTCATTCGCAACCCGTATGATGCTTTAATGGCAATATTATGCCACAAATATATTGCATAACACGCGTACCGATACCCAGCAGATATCGGTCAGCCCTACACTATTCCAATCAGATGGAAAGTGTTGAAATGACAGATATCTGCTACTACTCACCACTTGATGTCAGCTGTGTGCGGAGTAAAGCTGAACGAGATTTGACAACGGCCGTGTTGTGATGAAAATTACGGTTTACCGCGGAACGCTTCATGTCGAGTTGTTGTACGGTAATTTTTCGGCCAGAACCGAAAACCCGCCAGAGACCTTTCAGAACCATTTCAAATCAGCCCATGAAACTTTAGTGGCAATTGGCATATAGAGTGCTTGTGATATCGCCTCGAACTACATCTCAAAGACGAGTCAAAAGTGAAGTATCCCCAGTACATTATCTAGCAATCAATTTTTATAGGAATCATTCTCAGTGCAGTGACGTCAGAAATTTCTTGATCACTTACACCACGTATAAATTATTTCTCTGTGATCTGATACTACTACAAAAACGCCTGGAACCTGTTTAAGCACATCTGGTTGTTCTGGAGGTTAGCATAATTTATGTCGGAAATTCCAGTGATGTGCATTATAACTGATAATACACAGCTTAAAGGAAACTGAACCTGCAACGTGGGCCAGCTCAAAACCAGGTGTGGATGGATGGGTGCTGTTTCTTATTTGGATCGGGCTAGTGATGAGTGTATTTGGGTGCCAAAATAACGAGAACAAGTAATGAAAGGGACGAAGTACACGAAATAATATAGCTCACAAATAAAATACTTTATTCAGTTTTGACGATCATGTAGACCAGCTGCATACACCGGAAAACAAAGCTCCAAGTATACAAACCTTTGATAAGAGCTGTGCCATGCCATGGGTATGAAACATGGACCCTAACCCAAGCATCTGCAAATATATTGAACGCCTTTGAGTGATGGGTCCTGAGGCGAATAATCGGAGCGAAGTTAGACGGGGACCAATAGTGAATTTGATACAACCATGAGCTGTATGAAATCTTTGACGAACCGGAGGTCTCAACGATTGTTAGACTGTAGAAGTTGCAATGGGCTGGTCACATGAATCTAATGGACAAACAACGCATACCCAAAACAGCATTCGTTGGGAGAACTGAAGGCCGGAGACCAGTGAGGAAACTGAGGAAACAATGGTCTGACTCGGTCGACGAAGACAGTTCATCTTTGCTCGGATTTCAAAATTGGAGGACGCGGTCAATGGACCGAGAGAGTTGGAGCGAAGGTCCGAGAGGGGCTGCAGTGCTAAAAAGAAGAAGAAGTGTGGAGGCTCTCAAAGAGGATTTGGCAAGACAACTTTTGAGTCAGCATGTTGTGCTCCAGCAATTTGTCCAGCGTTTCGAGCACATGCAGGTATGGGGTATACTCACTAGGGACGCAAGCCAGTGAGTCGTTTGCATTAAGCCACGTAGCTAAGTATAAATGCCCGCAGGAGGAACGCTGGCTGACAGGAATACTCTTGGAGGCTAGCATTCCTTGGGGAGTTCCGCCCCCACGTACCCGAGGGGATTCCCGCAGGGGTAGTGCCGGTCGACAAGAGCACTCTTGGAGGCTAGCAAAACGACAATTAATACAATGACAGTGAAGATGGACGAAAAACGGAGATTAACAGATAGTGTGGTCCAGAATGAGATTCCTGCGGCATTCGGGCGCAGCAAAAAAATAATGCGAACGCCAAAGCGTTGCATAAAGGAAAAGCGGGAAACTCTGCAGGACGCGCCAAATGCTCGAGCGGTGGAGGAAAATATAAAGAATATCGAGAATTCGATGGTCACTGCTACGATCGCTACCGAAAAGATTGAACCAAGGGTCGTAAATCACGAAATAATAAAGAACCATACTGAATTCAACGAGGAGATTACGGCAGGAAAAGAAAAGAGAAACCAGGAAAATAAAGCGACGATGTGTGATTTCATCGCCACCGTCGAAAAGGTGGTGGAAATACTGTATTTGGAAACAGAAGCCGATAACCTCTCCCAAGGACGATGGCCGCAAAGTGCAATAACCGCCCAGCGACATGAAGAAAAAAGGCTATTCCGAAAAGCGGGAGTTGTTCTAAAAAGAATAAAATCTGTATGCAAATCGCCAAAAATCACCAAAGCAGTAAAGATTGGGCCCCTTGAGCTAGAGAAGCTCCTAGACTGCAAAAGGGCATCATCGGAGGAGCTGGTCAATGGCCGAAGAGAACCAAAAAGCCGTGTTTAGCAAAAGGCTAAACACGCGATTGGGGTGAAACTAAAGGGCACGTGCAAATAGCTCCTCAATCAAAAATCAATAAAAGAATGGCGTCTAGCCCAATCAAAGGAGAACGGAATAAAAGAAGGAAAGAAGAGACAATTGATGGGCGTGGAACACCAGATCAGGGGTTCCAGACAGTGCTTACAAAAGGAGCGAAGGAAGCCGCTAAGAAACTCCTTCAAAAACTGCCAGAAAGTAAAATTTCGCACGGATGCCCAACAAGAAAAAAGACGCTATGCAAAACAGAAGGGAAGGAAGCCCCGACAAAGACCCCGGCAGCAGGCACTGCTCGTAAAACCCCAAGATGTTCGATCCTACGCAGAAGTGCTGCGGGACATCAGGGGAAACGTAAGGCCCGAAGACACTAACCTTACCGTTAAAGCAGTACGACCAACGCGGTCGGGCAACATACTGGCTGAATTTTGAGTGAAGGCCAAGAATAGGGATGCATTCCGCGATGCAGTAAAGAAAGTCCTCTACAAAAGTGCAGCTCTAACCTCACTCGAGCCGATGGCAACGATCAAAATAAGAGACTTTGACTGCGTTACAGATCTGGGCGAGGTGAAAGAGGCCATCAAGCGTGGACAGAATCAAAGCGAGGCTGATACCAGTAAACCATAGACAACAATGCATAGCCATAGTTGACTTGCCTGAACGCCGAACAATTTCTGAATAAGGGCAAAGTCCAAATAGGGTGGGTTGTCTGGAGGATACGGCGAAGAGCAACGCCTCTTCAATGTTCAAATACCTTGGTTATGGTCACACTTTACAAGTATGCAAAGGACCCGATAGGAGTTCCCTATGTTACAAATGGGGTGAAATGGGACATAAAAGAAAAGAGTGTACGAAGGAGGCACATTGTATTCTTTGCAAGGATGCTAATCCAAGACCCGGTTTTGGACATGCCTTGGGATCACGAAAATGCTGGCTTATCCAGGAAGCCCTAGCCATGGCAAAATTAGAACTTCGATGACCCACATCCCGCAGCTAAACCAACACCGCAGTTCAACCGCCCAAAATCTGCTTGAGCAGTTTGCGAGGGACATGAAAGCCGACTTCTTGCTGCTGAATGAGCAACATCATGATAACAGTTCCGCATCATGGTATCCTGATGAAACTGGCACTACCGCCATCTGGGTTCGAAATAGTGATTTCCAGGCGGAGAGCTGTGGACGTGGTGATGGTTTTGTATGGGTTCACCGCCCAGGGACCACCTTCTTTAGTGTGTACCTAACGCCTAACGAATCGATATCATCTTTCCAAGCCAAGCTTTGGAGGGCGCTATTTCGAACGCAGACGGGAACGTGCTCGTTGGGGGAGCTTACAACGCTAAAGCAATCGAATGGGGTATACCTCAAACAGATCCGCGGGGAAAACAAATCCTAGAAAGGGTGGCCAGGACGGCGCTCGTCGCACTAAACACCGGAAATACGCCGACCTTCTGGCGTATTGGCTGTGAAGGAACAATACCGGATGTGAATCGCCTCGGAGTCAATAATACGGAGGAAACACAATTGAAGAGTATTAGAGGACTACTCAGCCAGTGATCATCGGTGCATTTTGCTTGAGATAAGCGATGTTGTCTCCCGGCGTCCGTACTCTCAGCTTTCTAATATTGGATGGAAAATCGGAAGGATATATGTCGAGAGGTTGGTCGAGGTTCTCACAGCAGGTGTACCGCTGCCCCTGATTCGGCAGTGAGAGTTATTGCAGGCGTGATACCTGTTGGCCTCCTTGCTAGAGAGCGCTGCGCTATTTACCTGCGCCGAAATGAGGACGTGAGGAAGATGGTTATCCGCCAGGAGAGACAGCGCTTGCTCAACGATTGGCAGCAGTTTTGGGTAAATTGCACGAAGGGAAGGCGGACTGCACGCCTCATCCGGGATGTGAGACCGTGGCTAAATCGAAGGCATGTGAGACTGACTCAGCTTTTTAGCGGGGATGGGTGTTTTCAGTTTTACCTGCACAAGATTGGTTAGTCACGGTCCCCCGATTGTCGGTATTGCCCAGAAGCGGAGGAAAATGCCTGCCACACATTTTTTTGCGTGCAAAAAATGGGTCGCGGTGATGCTCGAATCGAATCACAAATGGAACCAGGTGGCATATTATGCTCGGGCAATCCTAAAATATATGAGGGGCTCACAGCAGCCGGGGGCGTTAGGGCTGGGGGTTACTTGTTTGGTACTACCTCTCCCCTCTCCCCTCTTGCTAGGAAAGGGAGCCCCCATATTGAAGGCACCTCACGGCGAAACAAAACGAGACCTGGCCCGAAGTAATGTGTCAAACAGTTCCAGGCTGGGTTCTCAGTTTGGCAAGGGAGGTGTATAGTGGGTACTTCGGTTACCTTTTTTTGAGCATGGGAGTCCCACAATCTGTGCATAAGTGGCATTCACCTCCCTACCACAAAAAAATGCTAATTCGCGTAACGAATACCTTTCTAGTTCTTCATTGTGCTCATCTTATCGACAACTTTGCTCTCTGATCATCCATCTAAGTGAGCAACATTCGTGGCTACGAGAGTCAGTGACATTATCACTATGGTACCAGATGCAGGTTGGGGCTACGCATCAACCAGAGAAAACCCAGCTAACTTAGCAACCAGAGGGCTAACCTCCATAGCATTAGGCGCATCTGCGCCTCAACAGCTGTCACGGCAAAGCACGCCTACGTTCGAAGGTGTAGTAATCGAGGAGTCGCCTAGGCAAACTGCTCGAAAAACATTCCCGGGCGACAACATCATTTTATTCCTACTCAAACATCCTTCAATATTATTTAAATAAAAAAATTTAATAATATATAATATATAAACATAATTTTATTATAAAATTATTTCTGAATTGTGTCTTACTAATAACAATAAATTGTTAAAAAATTCTAATTGATAATTTATTAAATTTAATCTTCATTCCAAATTTTCATACATATTGTATATATTTATAATTTGAAAAGAGAAAAATTAAATAAAAATTATAACAAAAAAATTTGATGACGGCAAGCCCTTTGCTACGTAGTTTAGAAAAAGAATTGCAGTATTATCTCGTCGGGAAGAAACCACCATACCATGCAAAGTGCTCGCCAAGTAAACCTTCGTTGCCAGCATCCGAGAGTCTCATCTCGTCGAGAAAAGCAATGAAGGCACGTCAGCTACGGGAGAAATGTCGACGCCGGCGTTTTTGCTACAAATATTCAATCAATTTCAAGTTCATTTCGTATCCTGTCTATGATTCGCCAATTTTGAGAGTTTCTTCCGTCGGGCTAAGGCAAATTGTGTGTACGTTTCGCACATAGAACGGCTTCTCGGGAAAACTGATTCCGATTTCATTTCGCACCGTGCTCACGGTTCACTACAACAACAGAGAAAGAAAAATTTCGAGTGGAAATTAAAACCGTCACGTTCAAGTGCGGCGAACGATCCTGTTTGACGGGACAACGGGCGTGGAGGATCGAATTCGAATAATTGTCCAGTCCATGCTGGGTATGGGAAACCCACGATTCAGTTACAGTGAGAAAATCAGGAGAAGTGTGAAAACTCTATCGTTGCAACATCCCCCCCCCCCCCCCCCCGTAGCTAGCAGTTTTGTTGAGTCCCGTTTATTCTCGATCTGTGGTTTGTTTCCCTTTTGCGGTTCTTTTCGCACAATGTCCAGCAAGATTTGTCTTTTTGTAAAAGGTTCTTGATTTGATGCGTCCGCAAGCCTTTCTGGTGGGAGTGCCTGCCATGGTCGCAATAACAATCGCAGGAGTGAACGAGCGAAGCCGTAAATTATGTCAGACGTGTATCTAATTAACATAATTTGATAGTAATGTAGTAACAGTAAACCAATGAGCAATTGTGAGTCCTATCCGCTGGGACTCGATGTGATTTAAAATAATCCGCAAAAGCCGTAGATAAATTATCAGTCAAATTCCCTTATATATATAATGATAGTGTGGATTTACTTTGCTAAGAGTCGCTGGATTCCGACAGCGAAGAAAATTATAAAAGATTCTTGACGGCAATATAATATGCCTCTCTGGTTTCCCAATACACAAGCTCAACATAATTCGATTGTTCTCGCTGGCATTTAATGTAGGCAATTGTATTGGGATTGCGTGAATTTAGCGTAATATAAGTGTTTATTCGTTTTCTTCAGCATTTATGATTGAACCAACAAATCTTATCTTCATCCGGGCAAATAGGAGGTCGCGATCTCTTTTTTTCGCATCTTCTAGGGGAAATTCGTTAGGCACATTTTGCATTGTACGTGTAACCTATATTGGTGGTGTGCGGATAGGCGAATAAGTTTTCCACTTATATGGGGATTATTCTTATGTGCGGGCAACAATTTCTGCGCTTGGCTATCGACCTCTTTATAATTACAAAAGAAGAAAAATAAGATAACATGGATAAAGTTATCAAATACTGTGAACCCTGACGTGCTCTTAAATCGTTTTCCAATAATTTACCGTCCTGACGGTTGTTTGAATTTTAAACTAAAAGTGATATGGGAACGTATTTGAAAACTGAAATTGATACGGGAACAGATGATGTCTGTTTTATTTAGCACCGCTTCCACCTGGATGCCCCACTCTTATTTGAGGGCCATAAGTATACATAGTAAAGACGAGACCTCTCGAGTCTCGCACGCATTCACCTGGCCCAATCTGTCGTTTAGCTTGCTTTTCCTTTCAGTAGGTTACCTCAGCCTCGACACCTGTCGATCCGAATACTACACTACTTTTGTAGTGGGCCCTTGTGCTGGGAAAACGAACCCACCCCACGGCACCGCAATTGTAGCCTTCGGCCGTCCTCAAACAAGGCCAATATCGGCAAGCACCAACATCTTCGCTCGACGAGGCAGCAGATCATCGCTGCAGTCCTTTACGGACATTTTTACATCCCTCCAAATCACTACAAAAGGGCTCGCCTCGATTCAAAAGATGTGCCGGAACGTCGAAAAAATGCTACGTTTTCCTTCGTCTCATGGAGCCATGAGAACGTTATCATCAAAAGATTTTCGTCGTACAACAGTCTACTTAGAGTAGTTGTCTATTGCCTCAGATTTGCCAACATTGCTCGAAAGTGAGTTCCATGGGAAATACCTCCCTGGATAACCGCAGCGGAGTTAAATCAAAACAGAATCACGATTATCAAGCACGTGCAAAAAATGCACTTCGATTTTGAAAGCAATACCCTACAGACAGCTTGCAGTGTCTTGCGCTAGAGTATATTGCGACATCTTCGGCTGTTCCTGGATCCTGATGGAGTACTTCGAGTAAAAGGATGTCTATTGAATGCAATGCTTATGTTCAGCGTAAAACATCGGTTGATACTACTGAAAATAAGTGCCCTGACTAAACCAATAATACTACATAGACACTTTCAGTCCCTTCAAGGTGGCAAACAACTAACCTTGATTTATCTGATAAGGTCATTTTGGATAATTCATGAATAATCCAATAGCTGATCTGTCCGACATAATTGTACCTGTTGCGCACGATTCACTGCGAAAGCCAGCCGGCAACTAATGGTTGCACTTCTTTAGCCTAAGATCACCTCAATGAGACCATTCTTTAAATTAGGAGTGGACTATGCCAGCCTGATCGACGTGATAGCCTCCAAAGGCCGAGGTCATCGTTTGTACAAAAGCTGCATCTGTATCTTTGTGTGCATGGCAACAAGAGCTGTAAATATAGTAATAGTTTCAGATCTCTTGACTGTCGCATTCTTGGTAGCTTTCAAGCGGTTCGTATCCCACCACAGCTGGTGTGGGGAGCTTTGGAGCAACAACGGTACCAATTACCAAGGAGTGGATACAAAATTACGCATGCTGCTGCATCAAGCATCAATTAACACCAAAATACCATCTTTGAAGAATTACTGGCGATTCTGCATTGACTTACTAGGAATTGTCCACCTTGACGACGTAAATTGAAGTGTCTTTCAACTCCAGGCCACTCTACGCCCAGAACCCGGATGCTCAAGATTTGAGCGTGATCTCACCAGCGCACTACCTCATTGGCACGACATTGATAGGTTCATCCGAGCGATAACTAACGAGAAGCTTCCGCCAACGAATCAGGCATTAGGCCGTATTACGCAAGTACACCCCGGAAAAGATGGACTTGTCTGCATTGTGTCCCTACGCACCGCCACATCAACGTTCACACGCACTGTTCACAAGCTCGTTCGCTTGGCATTACTTCAAGATACAATGAATGAAAACTAGTCTAGTAAATTAGTACGAAGCTAGGTACTTGTAAGCTGATGATATTTGGGTTACCAATTCTTCTATGTAGCCACAGACGGCAGGCGGTCGAACGATTACTCTCCCTGTTTTCAGTATACCAATCAGCTTCCTAAAACACAAGCTGAGGTGGGCGGAATGTCGGGACGCATTTATTGCATATTCAAAGGGTAGCAATCGTGTTTACTACCGCATGCTTCGGGCTGGCCATCTTCAAGTCATCCTCAAATGCCCTGAAGTTCAGTTTTCCAACTACGCGAGGTGGGCCTGCACGCCTTGATATTTTAGTCGTACACCCCTTTCAATTTGCTAGTTATCTTTATCTGTGTGATTGATTTTATTTGTGCTAAAATAAAGAGTGCACAGTTCTTATTGTGCCAATCCCTTGATCCTATCAAGTTAAGGGTGGTCCAACCATAATGCAAGATGTGAATTGTGAGTCACACCTTAACGTCACCATAAAAAGACAAGTTTTATTTTGCCAGTTCCTGAATCCTATCAAGTATAACGGAAAGCGCTAAGCCCCTTCGTGCTCGTTGAACAACAATAAAGAATGTTGTGTTGAAAATATCACTAAATTCTCATGTTTATCCTTATTTTTCTCATTTTATCAACTTTTTACTTTATACATAGGAGATAAAACATTTCATGACATACGTGTTATTGTTTTTAACAAATTCTTGCTAAATCCTTCTAAGCCGGATTAAAATAAAAAAATATCAATTTTATTTTCTGAACCATTAAAAATTTCATATTCGTTATTTGTCACTTCTTCAAAATCATACATATTAAGATAATTTTAAAGATGTTTATTTTGTAGGCTATTCTGGAAAACTTCTGAAATTCAGTGGTTTTAAAATTTTCCATATTATTTCATGCTCGTTAAAAATTTTCCACCAATTATATACAACAAAGGCTCTTAAAACTGTAGCAAAATTAACGATCACTACATTAGTAATTCAACTCCAATCTTAAGCTTTTCATTAAGATTGTAATTTAATGAACCGCGAAATTGGCTGGCAATAAAAAACTTAACCAGCCCATACGTTCCTTAAACTTAATGAAACGCAAGTGTCCATTGCGAAACATACTTAAAATCCATTGAACCTTAAAAAGTTCTAGAGGCAATTTTTTCGCTCTCTCGGCTCCAACAATTCAATCAAAACCAACTGCTAATCAGTCCATACAATGATTAGTAACTCTGTCACCTGGATTTACCTTACATGGCGTCAACTGGTAGCAAAACGAACTTTTTCTCTGCACAGCCGCGCTCCTAAGCTCCACCGATTCCAATTCAAGCATCTCGCCTTTAGGTTGGATTGCAAACAACGATATATGAAGGCAAAAAATTATGTAAAGAAAAACATGAAAATCGCGCCCGTTGGCGAAAAAACGCCAACAACCTTGAACGGCATTGGGACTTATTTGCATTTAAGTTATGTGAACAACGTTGTCGTCGTCATCGTTGACGATGGATATACGGCGGTAGTTTGAGATTGAGACCACGTCCACCGCCGACACACGTATGGAAAAAATTTCACCTGGACAACAAAACTGACCAACAGCGTCAGTGGCCGCTGGCTGTTGGTTCGGCTTTAGGTTGGATTGGGTTTGAGGTTGCTGCCTGACGAAATTATGAGTAAGGCAAAAGAACGGACAAACACGAAATTCCCCAGAATAATGTCAACCCAAACAAATGGTCGAAGCGGTTGGCGAACGAGCTACATACATATACAAGAAGTTGAAAATCAGAGGAGCTGGAGACAGTAGTGTGTTGAGATATGGTCGATTTACGTGTGCAGTACTTGGGGCGATTGGATTGTTGAATATTAAGTGAGAGAGTTGGTAATGGTGTTGCCGGATTATATTTATATGCACAATCACTTGATTGAATTATTTTATTAGTAGATTTTTCCGGTATCAGTTGCGTGCACATAAAATTTCCAAATATCTGTATCTTCCCATAACATCTTTTGTTTCTGAAAATCTTATGTACGTTATCTATTGAGTATATGCCGCAATTTCTATACAAATTTTTTATGTGACGGAAGTTGCAATCTGATTTTATTTGGTACCATTTCAACAAAATGCTTGAGGCATTGTGTTTCTTTGAAAGATCCGCTGAAAACAAAAGACTTAAGTGAGTAACCCGAAAATTATCCATAAGAGATTTGCTATGCTAAATTTTCATTACGGCAAAATTGGCAAATATTATTCAAGAAATCATTATTTCTATTGAACATAAATCAAAAAACATTAAATAAAAATTACTTTTTATGGAATTGTTTGCAGCTACATATAAATGAGTTGCATATTTTGAATAATAATTTTTCTGAAAAATTATTAGAGAAGAAAAATGTTAGAAGAAGGTGGTTTCGACGTGTGCACTAATTCTCCTCAGGCCATCACACTTAGATACACACCGGTGATGGCGACCACCATGCTCAGAGGTGAGGGAGTTAATTTTTAATTTTTCTACTTATGCAAACTCAATATGTTTTTGTATCTGCAAGTTATATTCAAGGTAAATTTCTCTTGTAAGTATTTGTATTAGCTAAACTTTTTAATTGGATCATTTCACCCTTTTCACATCAATTTAATGTAAATCTATACGACAAATTTGCTCTACATTTGAAGCTTTATCTAACGTCGCGCGGATATCGATCACTCTTTCGGATGGCTCCGATAGCTTTTTAAATTACTTTTTATGGAATTGTTTGCAGTGTGATGGCCTGAAGAGAATTAGTGCACACGTCGAAACCACCTTCTTCTAACATTTTTCTTCTCTAATAATTTTTCAGAAAAATTATTATTCAAAATATGCAACTCATTTATATGTAGCTGCAAACAATTCCATAAAAAGTAATTTAAAAAGCTATCGGAGCCATCCGAAAGAGTGATCGATATCCGCGCGACGTTAGATAAAGCTTCAAATGTAGAGCAAATTTGTCGTATAGATTTACATTAAATTGATGTGAAAAGGGTGAAATGATCCAATTAAAAAGTTTAGCTAATATTAAATAAAAAATTTTTGGGTAAAAAATTCGATTTTAGTCAAATTTGTACTGGGTTTGATGACGATAGGAAAAATCTGTTTTCTTTACATATTATTCGAAAATCAGACGCTGGACTACGAAAGTTCTGCATGTAATAAATGGATTGATTGTAGGAAGTTTTAAATAATTTTCAATGGAAGTATGTATGTGCCTGCTAATGCTGATTTTTTTCGTTTTGTTGGTACATAGCAGTCAATTTTAATTAACCATAAAGCTTCCACAATCCTAATAAATAAATTTAAACTGCAACAAGTTTTTTTGTCAGAACTACGATCCAGTCAGAAGAGAAATAGAGTTTTGTACTCAACCTACGACATGAATAAACTCAAGAAACACATTGATGAGATGTATGCACATGTTTAAAAGAAAAATCATAATTGCTCCATTTTCCCCTGCCGCCATTTTTAGCGCAGCTTTGACTCGCTTGGTCGCTCCGCTCGTAATTTGAAAGCACACAGTTTCAGGTGTGGAACGGCCAACGATTTGATTGGGGCCACTCGTGACTTAGCGCGCAGCAGCCTGATGACAACTTGACCACTTGTAATGATTTTTCTTCACCATTCGTTCCTTCGAGATATCCCAAAGGAAATCTTAACCAACGTCTCATCGGTTGAGACATGAAGTTTTGGTATGTATCAACGGGCTGTACCCAACATGTCAACTAGTCCAGGCACCCTCAGTCTAGCTACTTTACTTTAAGTAATTTTTTGCTTCATGTGAGTAAAGCTAGGGACCGCCAGTGGCAGCAAAATAAGTGCCTTACAACAATGGCTCAAGACAATATGAACTGTCGACATCATACACGAATTCCGTCATTAAAAAAATCGAAAATTGTAGTCGCATTCTACAAATCCGAGGATGAGAACTAAATGAAGAAAATGATCGCACTCATGAACGAAGTCATTCCTTTCACCGGGAGAAATTGAAGACGATAGTGGAAGGCAAGAATAGACATTTCGCTTTGGAAGAAGTCCTAGCTAGCATTTTAGATTCAGTGGACCCCAGGTGCCAAAAAGAAGCTGTTTGAAAACTACCCGGGATCAGTACTACGAAACTTATCATGTTATACATGATCTCAGACTGACCACATAATCTCGAGAAGAGTACGTTCGTATTCATTCCTAAACGAACATACATTACCAGCAACTGCATATAGTATGAATATAATACACATTTATACTAAATGCCAGAAAGTGTCCTCATTGGAAACGGAAAGGTAAGGATCCACAATAAAGCATAAATACATAGAAATATCATGAAATCAGGAAACTTAAATAGTTAAAAATACCAACAAACCAATTTCAAATCATCATGTGGTGGAACATGGAAACTCACCACAGGCATAAGATCAAAAGTGTATGAGGTGTGGAGTGGTTGATGTATATGGTGTGTTAATGAATTTTCATCTGAGGGAATAAAAGAGGCCAAAGCTTACGGATGGTCTCTTTTTCCAAGGAGTGAGTGCTTTGAAGTGACTTGGTAGAAGAAAAGGTTATAGGTTTGATTTGGAAGTTCTAGTTAGTAGAAGAAAATGTTATCGTTTTGATTTGGAAGTTCGAGTTTAAGTTAGAGGTGCAAAGAAATTGGAGAACGACAGAATTGAAAATATTGAAGTTCCAAGACTTTGACAATGGACGATCTTGCACGAGCTGGGAGTTTAATCGATACGGCAGGAAAATAAGTTGTGGGCGTCAAGGCGCAATAGGCTGCTGGCAGTGGACGTCGATGAAAAGGGCCCCTCAACAAGGAAAAAAAAGAAATACATAAGTAGCATTTGTTTGTTTTGTAAATCGAGGAAATGTAAGGAGCAGTATTGAATTTTTTTTTTAATTGCTAACTTTTACCTTCCACTCATGTGACTGCCGTGGCCTTATTGGTGCACGTAGTGTTCTCATATATTTTTTTTGCAAGTTGTTTCCTTTCAGATGTTGCTCCAAGTGGTGGGAGGTGCAAGTTTTGCGTAAGTCATAGGTTTCCTTTTCGCGCTAGCTTGTTGGAAGCGCATTTCGCCCTGAAGTGAAAAACCTTCGAGGGAGTCTTTGCTAATATTTCAGTCAGTGCTGCCGGAGTTGGAGATCATCGTTTTTGCGCATAATAATTGTTGGTGGAAAGTAGGTGTTCCGCTCGCGGGAGAACTAGCGCCAGTGTTAGGTTCCACCCTTTGGGCAGGCTTGGTTAGAATGAAAAGGAATAATCTGGGGAGCCGCGTTCTCGCTTAGCGGCTTGCTTGGGGCACATAGGCACAAGCAAGTGGCACCTACGCCCGTCTCTGGATTAGTTTTCGGGTCCGAAGGCCCCGGCCAGAGTGTTTTGTGGTTGCCAGAAGATAACCGGTAGTAAAATTGAGGTAATAACCGCGTTCAGTTTGTCGAATGCATAATACTTCTTGGTCATTATTTTCCCTTCTGCAGGTAATCGATGAAGACTTTTCCATACGCATCTCAAAAAATCCCCGTTGGCAAACCAGCCGGAAAGGTAAATTTCTCGTATGTAGCGTAAGGTTTCGAAAAAGAATTTGGCTTGTCTACTACTGGACTTCTTAGCGCAATTCTTGTAGCACTACATGCCGCCGTTTGTATTTGGAGACCCTTCATAGAGGCGCAAATATTTTGCTAACTAAATTGAGTTGCACACGTATGGATCACAAATTGAAAAGCTGCGCTTAATAAATTGTCTTAAACATATTTATGCTGGTTTCGCCCTTCTCATTTTTGCTGTTTATACATTTCACAGTGGTTACCACACAAAGGTGATAACTTGTCGGCTTAAATAGCTCAAATAGTTAATTTCAAAAGATTTCCATAAAAGTTTAATAAGCACTTGCATTTCCATTAATATATACATTTTCGATTCTTTTCTGAACCACCAGCCGCCGTCATTTTGAATTTGTATTGAAAACGGCTGCTAAAAATATTAAGCTATAAATTTTCGAATTTTTTATTTGTCATCCGATTTGCATAATTAAATTAAATTAACGGCTGCTAGAGGGCTACAGAAATAAACAAAATGTTTATGTCACCCCCCTATATCGGGAGACCCCCTTGAACACTTCAAATTATTTTCTTACACTGCAAATTTCAAGAGGCACCACTTTTGACCTACGTAGAAAATTTCCTCATTCTAGCTCATGTGGTTTGCGAGAAAACTTGTGACGCACGAACAAACGGACGGACGAACAAACAGACAAGTCGCGACTTTATAATTTTTTAGGGTATTGTTAAAAATATTTTGCAATATTTAAAAATATTCTGATTTATAAATACGTTCAAGATAAGTCATTTAAAACGTTTCCATGAAAAAAATTCATTATTTCAGTTGCTACTAAAATAGCGAATTGCGCTTGCCTCCTGACCTTTTGGGGCCGCCATTTTCAATGCATGCATTTGATTTTGGACTATTTTAAATCTTAGTGGGCTAGGACCTCATCAATCAATCTGCCAAATCTCGTTCAAATCGGAGTTTCACTCTAGACAGGGCAAAATAATTTAATTTTTTGTGAAAATGGCAGCTTAAAAATATTGGGTTTTAAATTTTCGACTTGTTTATTTTTCATTCAATTTTAATAATTTTCTGCATAATACAAGAACAAAGTACAGAGATCCATAATCTCAAGTTTCATCAAAATCCGCTGGAAAATGTGACCGCTAGAGGGCCACAAAATCCTGAAAAAAAAACGCATATTTAAACCACCGCCATTTTGAAATTTGCACATGCATGACCACCAAAATATCAAAGACTGTAGATCTAAGTAATGGCTATCCTGAAACTAAGTTTCATATATGTTGGATCAAAATTGCGACTTTTAAAAGCCTTTAAAGTTTTGAGATTTAACTGGCTGCCATTTTGTTTTTGTGACCTGACCTCCAGTTTTTTTGAATAGTTCTTTAGATACCTATAATTTCTATCTCAATGCCGAATTACATGAAAATCTGTTGAAAGCTTTGACCACTATTACAACAACAAAATTTTGCACGTTTTTCGTCATTTGAGCGGCCGCCATTTTGTTTCTGCTGTACCGACTTTGGATTTTTTATTGTAAGATTCATCACATACATCAGTAAACCTTTGTACCAAATTTCATCAAAATCGGAGCTATATTTGGTCAGAACAGAAATCACGATTGCTCGTCTAAAATGGCCGCCATTTTGTTTTTGCTCGGCCAATATAGCTGGCTCAAGCGTTTTTATTGAATGCATGTCACAACCTTTGTTTCATTTGTCATAAAGTGAGCAAGAGCGGAGTATTTGTAATCCACAATTCAATTGGTGTAATCATGTTGGTTATCCTGTGTTGAGAATAATGATGAAATTAATGCAGGCACTGCTGACAGAATTACCGAAAGGAAGATCATAACAAGTCTACTGTCATGGAGCAGCATTTTCGCAAATGCATAATCAATTGCAATCAACATCGTTAATAATAAACTTCAATGGCAGAGCAGTTTTTGTACGGTGTAGTGTCTGAGTCAGTAAAAAGCGCATATTGTTCCACAGCTATGTGTTTCCGTAGTAATACAGCGCATATTTTTCCATAATAATACAGGAAAATACAAACCACTTTAACTTTGTTAAATACCTTTTGATCTTTGTGAAACTTTCAGGACAGGTGAATCTTATAAACAGTCACATGTGTGAATTTAAAGGTACCGTTAAGATTTCATTCAAGAAAATGTAAAATCGACAAATTATACCATTGCTAACAAAGTTAAGTGAGCTTCAACTTCTCACGTATTTGTTGTTGTTGTACTCATAAAGGCCTACATTCATGATTCTTTTTCAGATTTTTCGGATGCAACGTGTCCAATGGCGAAGGGTGTACGCGAAAAGTTCGTACATTTCCCTATTCCCTGTCACCCAGGGAAGTCACTTTTCCAACCCTACGCAGGACCACATATGTGAAAGACATTAAACGTCTGTCTGAAGTTATGTTTACAGTTGATATGGGGGGTAAACATGTGAACACGTAAATTGATAAACAGAGTGCGAGACTGACAATGCCACCATCATCAGCAAGAGGATCAACGGCAACAGCAAATGCTTCTATATCACATGCCACTACTCCGCTAAAACGCCATTTCATGGAAGCCAATTGTTGATCAGTGCCCGTAGCCAGCTATCAAAAAGTATTCTTCAGCAAAACATCATCGTCACGGCCAACATCACTTGGGGGGAGTAATGTGCCAGCACTAACCTAATTAGTTGAGAAGACGTTTAGACTTTGAAACTGTCAATACGTGTGTGAATTCGTCAATATCGAAATCATAAAAAAATTATTAGAAAACGAAAATTTAAAAGTATATCTCATAATGCAAGATCATATACGAGTACATAAAGATTGAAAATTGAAGACCGGACAAAAAGCAGAAACTTCATCTTTGGCGAGCGCCCATCGCATACACCGTGGACAGAATTTCAGAGGCGGCAAAATGGAGTAAGCAAACTTGATGGCAGAGCAATCAAAGACCAATGCCGCCCGTAAGGAAATGCCTTTGGACATGATGGATTCGGACGATACGACAGCAAAGATTCAAGCTTTAATCAAGGCGTTAACCTAATTAGCTGTAAGGTAAATGAATGTATATTCTTTCTCCTTCTTCTTTGTAGCACTACAGTCCTTCTCGGGCCATCACTTAGAGATAGTTAGAGTATCTCATTTTCATGACCGTACTGATTTTTTTCAGAAGTTTGTTTGGTCAGTACCATGCTCCCGTGTGCCTGCTCAGCTATGATATGATAGCGAAGGGTAAATTAGTCGTAAAACTTAAAACTCCGGCTCCTTAACCAATTCCACACACACCTAGCACTAATCCTTTCAGCGCACTGGCGAAGAGTACCCAAAATAATAAAACAAACGCGACCAACAGTCGAATGAAAAAGGTGTGGTTTCCAATCATTTTCATAGAAAATGTGAAGGCAACAGAACTTAAATGATAGGTACACGCCTACCGATAGTACTCGTGTGGAGTACAGAATTACAAAGTTGTCAAACTTCCAACTGAAAATTGCAGTGGGCAGGCTCGAGGTCCACGACTACATAATGAACCTGCTTAAAAACACTGAAGCAGTGGGAACTCGTTCACCCTCAAAGAGAGGAAAAGTTGTGTCGTGATCCTAAGGGGTGTTAGTTCACACTTTGGAGCTGAGGCCGTTCGAGAGGGCATAGACAGCCAAATTCCGACTTTAACAGTGGACAGTGGAAACAAATTGGATACTGAGCTTCTTCAGAAAGAACCAGTGATACACTTATTCATTTCATCTTTTTTACATCCTCTTTCATCATATTCCGAAAGGAGAAAGAATATGGATTGGTACCGTAACCACACTCACAACACAAATATTCAAATTTATTATTATTATTTATTTTTCATTTTTATATATTTTTTAATTTTGTTAGTAATATTATTATTAACAATGATCAAGACACATAATCTAACTATTGGATTGCAGGATAGCACACACATATAACCAATTAGACTTTAGGCCTCGAGTCTGTCAGCCCACTTAGCACTGCATGGTCGAGAACAAATAAGATCGACTTGGACTTATTCATGCTAACAGTGGGATCAGAAGCAGATAAGAATAATAATGAAACTGCGCGATATTCTAAACCAACGAGCCATATGGGAACGCCCTAAATGGAGCGGTCGGGTTCAATTCTGTCTTTGTCGAAGATTCGGGCAAGTATCCACCAATTGTGGATCCGACAAGCGATGTGTAGCATGTGAGGAGGCGCATACTTCAGAAAGTTGCCCCAAAAGAAAATATGGACAAGCCGGAAAACGCTCCATTCTGCACTACGTGCAGGACACATGGACATCCAGCCAAGTTTTCCGGCTGCCCGCAACGAAAAAGATTGTTGGACAGAGCAATTGGAGCGAAACCCAAACAGACGGCGCCTCAGAACATATACTCACCGCTCCCCGGCTTTCAAAATAGTTCACCAATCCCTACTACCCCACACCACTTTGCTCCTCTTTCCAACCGGACCTCTTATTCAGAAGTTTTCAGAAGCGAAAATCCGCATCGCACTTTGATTTCACCGATTCTTAATCCCATCGAGCGCCTACAACAGATAACTCTCTTCCAGTGAACTCCTATCCAAGGCCAGGGCTTTCCTCCCATCCTTTAACGCTACTCCTGGCCAAGAGAAGCCAATGGCCCTCCTCGATTTCTATTTCAATCTTTTTGGTTGCAAATAGACTTACCATTCCTTCTCTAAATATCAACTCCCTAATTTCACGTGATAAGAGGCTCTACATTGCTGGTTTGGTCAAATCCTCACAACCCGACATTCTCCTTCTAAACGAGATAGTTCGTAACCCTCACCACAAAGTCTGTACCGAAAACTACCATGTGCTTCATAATGACAATGGCAGAGGTACTGCGATACTGTTTCGTTATGATTCAGATACGCATCAAATCCCTTTTGGACAAAATAATTCCTCATGTATGCTAGCAACTCTCAGCACCAAGCGAGCCAATGGAAACCTAGCGAACATTCTTATTGCCAAAGTCAACAACTTCTATAAAAGCCGGCTGATATCACTGTGACCATCTTCAGAAATGTTTAACACTATAGATCAACTCACAGGTCGTAAAAGTTCCAAACTCGATATTGAGAAAGACTCTATAAAGCGAGGGAATGAAATCTTCGCTGCACAATCTGACGAAATCGTTGCATGTGAGGGACACTTTGAACAACTATATCGTCACCATGAGTCGTCCAACACAGCTTTGAATAATAACGCTGAAGCAGGGATTCTAATAACGATGGAAGGATACGAGGGATCTTATTTAGCTTTATTCTCTAGTTATAATAAATTATCCTCTCCACAACATCCAGTCTTTGCCAGTTTATTTATCAAAACCTTGCAAGACAGTAAACTAATTACAATTCCAAAACCAAGCTGCGAAGGTAACATTAACAATTTCGGCCAATTATCCTTTTGCCTAAAAGGGATAAGCCCCTTGAAAAGATTGTTCTGCAATACTTTAACAATTTTCTTCTTTCTTTTTTGTAGCCCTACAGCCCCTTTCGGGGCTTCACTTAGAGATAGTTAGAGTATCACATTGTCATCGGCACTCCACAAGGTGATATGATCATTATCACGCTTTGGTCGTGTGTCCGTCCACACAGCTGCGATATGTTCTGATTTTAACCCAGCACATATCATAACTGAACAGGCTTATAGTCCGTCCGAAGAACCACTCGAACTAAATCTCGTTGACGCCAACGAGACTTGAACTAGAGACCTTTGGCTTATGGGCTTAGTGCATTAACCACTTAGCCACGCGGACTACACTTAAACAATTTTACTAATCCCCTAATATCCGATTTTTAGTTTGGATTTGAACGTGAATGATCTACGCAGCAAGCAATAGTGTTATTGCACAAAAGAGTCACCCGCAATCTTTGCCAGAAAGAGTGCACAGTGGCCTGTGCTCTAGACCTCGAAAAAGCGTTCGACTCAGTTTGGATTAACGGTCTCAAGTACAAATTAAAAATGTCATCCTATCTAGTCGCAATTCTCAGAATTATATATAGCTTCCTTTCGGATAGAACATCCCAAATTAAACTGGGGAATCTCATTTTAAATCCTATCCCTATCAACTCGGGAGTCCAATAAGGCTCCATCCTCAGTCCCGCCCTCTTCAACTTTTTCCTTTATGATATCCCACGCCCGAACTGCTCGACTATCGATATAGCAATGTATGCAGACGATATCCTCCTCACTGTCATCCACAGCCTTCCAGCGAATATTTAAAGGGTTGGGGGCTTAAAATAAACGCCACCAAATTGGAGCTGATCTATTTTAGGAATGCCAGCGGGAGAGGGCACCGCCTTGCTGCGCCTCAAAGTAGGAATTTGCAAATGCGTGTTCCTGGTAACATCATTCCTCTCAAGGAAAGTATTAAATACCTTGGAGTGCATTTTAACAATCGACTTAAGGTCAATAGATATTTTAATGTACAAAACTCTTATTAGGCCGATCATTACCTACGCTTTTCCAGCATGGCTAAGAATCTAGCCTATTGCTTCCGTAAAAATTCAAACCTTCGAGGGAAAGATCCTTAGGAAATGCCTGTGCGTATACAGACGGCCTAATAAGAAGTACAGCAGGTTCTCCATCCTTTACAGAGATATGGGGATAGAACCAATTCTCCACTACATGTTAGGAACGACTAAAAAACGCCTAGAGAAATGGCGGGAGCACCTTCTTCGATGTATTCGCACACTTTTTGAATCTACCACTGCAGATAGTCCGTACTAACTATGTCCCTTTAAAATCCTTGAAGAATACCGCCACGATCCCAATAATTCCAAAACTACTAATAAACCGGCGTTTTACGTTTCATGTGAACCAATCACATACCATGGTCGAACAAAACATGTAAATTTGGTTAGTCCATAGCCCTTAAAAAATGTACTCAAGAGCAAATATAAGTATAGGATCGAATGCTGTACTAAACAGCTTATAGGTTTAGGATATAGGAGTAGATTTGATTTATATTAGGATTAGATTTGACTTAAGAGTTAACGTATTTATGTGTAAAACTGTTCAAGTCGTAAACCATAAGAGCAAATGGGAAAGTCTATATATCCAAAAACACTGATGTAATATAAGTATGCAAATATTCTAACCGTCAAAGTTTATTTGACATCCATATACTATCAAATGTCACGTAGTCATGAAGCATACTCTGTAATGTCCAGCTATAAAAAGTCTGAATAAAGTTTACTTACTTACTAATGAGTTGAAGATTTGACAACCATGATGAGAGTGCTAGCGTCAATAGGAAGAAGATGAATCTCCCTTCTTGATCGAACTGCCAAACTAGTCGAATGCGTTCTTGAAGGACTGGATTGAATATCTAATGTAAAAAAGTATGGATTATTAGGTTAGCTTTGTATTTAACTATAACAGAACCCACTCCGAACATACTTAACTATTGCAACTCACGTATATATTTATATACATATGTATGTATCTTCCGTCTCGATGAAATTTAGAAATAATTTATCGGGAAATTGATGATTTAGAATAAATGATACAAAATTTTGTAACAAACACAATGGCAAAAAACATTTTGAAAGGTGAGAAGCCTGACCGCCGATTATTCATTTGCATTGTCTTTGTACCTGGTTAAGAGAAAATTCTAGTTTAGTCATAATACGACTGGACTACAAAGCAAAATGTGTTATATCAGAGTTTTATTATGCAACCAAATTGACAAACATTCAAATTTACATAGAAATCCTTCTATTCGTCAATTGACCCTGTCTGAGCGTTATCTTTAAATTATATTCGAACCACTGTAAATAAAGTAAATACCAATTTTGCCATTGTAAATGTAGTAAATACCAAGTAAGCCACTGTATATGTACACGTTGAACATGTTTTATAAATAAATCTCTCTCTCTCTCTCTCTCTCTGCAAGTCATTTGAACGGAACGGACGAGTTTGAGTCGTTCCATATTCTCAACTTCGCTTACCGCAAACGAATATTCAACAAATACTTGAGTGAGCCCCTGCAGGCTCAGAGTCACTTTTACACAGGTCAACTGTGGCCCCAACATTTGGTCCGTCGAGCCGGATGGCGGATAGTGAATCTCATATCGGAAAATTTGCAAATTAGTATCTCGCCGAGTCTGTTCGCCATCTTGATTTAAGTGTGCTTAAAAGGGATTTGATCGCGGTCGACGCAATCGAAAAATGCAAAAGTCATCGTCTGACTCTCGAAAAGAAATTGAACAGATTGTGTGCACGAAGTGCTGAAAATGTCTTGGTTGTTTCGCGTGTAACGGAGTATGAGCGGGTGCTAAAAGACATAGAAAGTGTGTGGACGAGTCTTGATGCTATTCAAGAACGAATCATTGATTTCGTCAGTTCGGATGAATTCGGAACCGCAGATGACCTACGCGCTGAGGAAGAACATATACAGCTGTTTTACGAAAAATACGTGAAAACAACTTCCTAGCTGCAGAATATGATCAAATCGTCGATCGATCAAGAGGACACATCATCGTTTACTGCAACTGCGTTGAGGGACATGATCGAGAAACTATTATTGCAAAATGCAGGATTGATCGCAAGCATGAAGCTACAACAGACGCCAACCGCTCTGACAACTGTTAGGGGCAGTATTGCAACAGGTGCAATTCAAGCACAACAGCTACCAACGCTGGAGCCCATAAAATTTAGCGGCAAACAAGAAAATTGGGCATCATTTTGGAGCACATGGGATGCGATTGTCGAGCAGAAGATGAAACTGCTGAAAGATGCCGTGCGGGGAGGCACCGCGGAAAATCGACTCCGCCACTTTGGGATTTCTGCCATCAGTTACAAAGATGCCTGGCAGAGATTATGCGAAACGTACGGGAAATTAAAGACTGCTGTGACAGCTTACATTTTTGAACTTTTGAATCAAGATCCATGTACGAAGTATGATATTGCCGATTCCCTGCAACGTTTACACGTTACGTCAGACGGTTTAATTCGCTCGATTTCCACGTTAGTGGTGCCGATGATCGAGATTCCTGGCTTATTTATCTGTTGAGCGAGAAGCTAGATGAGCGTACACGAAGCGCTTGGTCACTACACACGGCTGATCATGAAAAACCTACGTTTCGTGATTTAGTATCGTTTATGGAATCATGCGCTATCGCGCTTTAGCCGCATTCTACTTTATTGGCATAGAAACCAGAATCAAATGTGAAATACGATCCAAAGGGGAGGATACACACACCGCTCAAATCTCACGCTGTAACAGCAATCTCATGCTCTTATTGCAAAAGGACCATTGCATATACGCATATGATGGATTCAAATC
This sequence comes from Odontomyia ornata, assembly GCA_963969285.1. Lineage (NCBI taxonomy): Eukaryota > Metazoa > Arthropoda > Insecta > Diptera > Stratiomyidae > Odontomyia > Odontomyia ornata. The sequence continues at coordinate 417,564,888 of OZ017738.1, read as the reverse complement.
ACTGCCAGTGGATGCTAGGAGGAAGTCGGCAAACAGTAAGGGTATGTGCTTTAATTGTTTAAGCAGTGGACATCGCTTTAGAGAATGCAGATCTAAAGGTCGTTTCTAAATATGCAAGGAAGGGCATCATACGATGCTACATGCGAATAAGACTCCAAAACGATTTGGCGAAGAAACCGCAACTCAAGCGAGACAACGCAGCAATTGATAACACACGTTGCTACAAACTTATCATCACCGAAGGTGACCGCACTAAGCAAGGAAGGTACATATGGCCATGCTCTATTTCCGACCGCGATCGCTGAAGTCGAGGATATGCATGGCCGGCAGCTACGTGTACGAATGCTACTTGCTTGTGCGTCGACTGTTTCTTTCATTACGTAAAGGTACGAGCAAGCACTTGGAATAGAACGAGCACATGCGAGAGTACCTGTCAGTGGACTCTCAAGTATAGTGGCTGGCACTACACGGGGAAAAGTATGCTCTAAATTAATCTCCTTATGTAGTGGTGAAACCATTACTGTGGATTTGCTAGTATTATCGGGCATTACGGGCAAATTACCTACTGAGAGGCTAGACCGAAGACAATATCAACCGTTCGAGATGCTTGAATTTGTGGATCCTAGCTTCGACACTCCAGGGCCTATCGATGTGCAATTGGGTGCTAACGTATTCATGCACGTACGATGCGATGGACGTATATTGACTGGTGATAGTGGTCCGATAGCTTAAAATAGTCGCTTTGGATGTCTAGTATCTAGAAGAGCTCAAAGTAACGAGAACCAAGACGACCAGTGTGGAATTATCACATGTACAAGCAATATCGATCTAGATCGCTTGCTACAACAATTCTTTGAATTGGAGTCACACGATGCTTCCAAATTACTCGCAGCGCAACATGAGCTGGTTGAACGACATTTCAATGAGACGCACTCGCGCGACGGCAATGGAAGATACGTTGTACGACTTCCATTTAACGATAAGAAATCTCTTCTGGGCCATAATCTGAATGGAGCTACATGCGCTCTGCTCACTTTAGAGCCCAAATTTCGAACTGATCTTGCATTAAAGGAACAGTATATTGCTTTCGTGCAAGATTTTATTGACAAAGGGCACATGGAAAAGATACCGCCAAACGAGATTGAACGTGCTCGCTGTACTAGGAATCAAGCACAACTACGAAACTTCGAACTGTGTTTCACGCGTCTTGTTAGACTGAAGGAGGACTCTCCTTAAACGATACACTTTACATGGGACCTGTTCTCCAAAGGTCATTGCGAGATATTCTACGCGGCTTTCGCCTACACCGCATTGCCTTGGTCGCTGATTTCAGGCAAATGTATCGAATGGTACGCGTTAGGGTTGATGACGTCAAATATCAACGCATCGTATGGCGCAGGGACGAAGCAGAATCCATCGATCATTATCGCATCAAGGTAGTAACATATGGTACCGTGCCAGCTTCGTTCTTTATGAAGCCGCTGAAAATTACAAGCAAACATACCCTGAAGCATGTGAAATAATACAAAGGGATTTTTACATGGATGATTTACTCTCTGGCACTGTTTGAATAGCAAAGACTGCAGAACTCTGTTCACAAATCAATCGAATTCTCGAGTCTGTTGGGTTTCATTTTAGAAAATGGGCTTCAAATTCTCCTGAAGCTGTCGCTAATATTTCACATGATAATTGCGCGCTGGACCTGGAACAGATAAATGCCGAGGAAACTATTGGAATTTTGGGCATTGACTGGCTTCTGACCAGCGATAACTTCGCCTTTCGCGTTAGACGCGTCGTAGATCAAGAAGCAACGCGCCACATAATACCTTCAGAGGCTGCAAGAATCTTTGACCCCCTGGGACTTCTGTCTCCGCTGACAATTTCCATAAAAATACTCATTCAGGAGACTTGGAAATACTCATTCAGGAGACTTGGAAATACTCATTCAGGAGACTTGGAAAATAAAATTTGAATGGGATGGTCGTCTTTCACCCGAGCTTGAAAATAAGTGGCGAGACATACGAGACACAGTGCAATCTTTGAAGGATCTTCGAGTTCCCCGCTGGGTAAAAAACTCAACAGCTACTTCACTTCAAATCCATGGATTCGCGGATGCCTCTACACAAGCAAATTTTGCAGCCGTTTACGTGCGAGTAGCCGAAAATGAAACAATTTACACACATCTACTAGAAGCACGTACACGAGTAGCACCTATGAAAATAACCACACTTGCTAGGTTGGAGCTTTGTGCAGCGGTGATGCTGGCAAAGCTTATGCAACAAGTGATCGAATCGTTGCCGAATTGGAGTATGGAAATTTTCCCATGGACCGATTCAGCAAACGTACTCTACTGGCTATCGTCACATCCATCCAAATGGGAAACGTTTGTTGCGAACAGAACAGCTGCGATTATTGACATTACTACCGCAAAGCAGTGGCGACACATGGACGGAAAACAAAATCCGGCCGATTGTGTGACAAGGGGATTGAAAATTGCGGAATTCTTGGAAGCGCGGCTCTGGTGGTACGGGCCAGAGTGGATTAAATGGATTCAAGTCAGTGGCCTGTTACAAGGGTCACGTCGGCGAGAGATGAAAGGCTTGACAGTTGTGTGTCAGACTTTACCGCAGGAACTGACAGCGTCGCTGATAACCCAATGACTAATAGATATTCGTGTTTGAATCGCTTATTACGTATCACTGCCTTGTACCATAGGTTCATAAAGTTGATGCGACGTAAAATCACCGGTGGAAGTGAACAGGGTACGTCAAACTGTAAACAAAAACCACAAGAGTCTCAACTAGCGCACTTCACCCTATCAATAGTGAAGAAATTGAAACGGCATCATGGATATACATACGCCAGAGCCAATCAGAAAGTTTTCGGGAAGATATGAAGTGCATTCAAAATGGAAAGAAATCAAAGTTGAACTCCGCGCTAAGACATTTAAGTCCCTACATTGACGATAATGGTATCATTCGAATATCTGGTCGCATCCAAGCAACGAGGCAATTATACACCCCATAATTGTTCACTGTAAAACTTGACTAGCACTACGATTGGTCCAGTACACTCACGAAACGCTTCTACACGCTGGATTTATTCTAATGACAGCAGCATCACGACGAAATTATTGGATAATTGGAGCACGCAATATGATTCGAAATGTCTACCGAAAATGCGTCATATGTCATCGTATCGAGGGACGTATAATGCAACAAAAGATGGGTGAACTACCAACCCCTCGCGTGAATGCTTCACCCACCTTTCGTAATACTGGTGTCGACTGCGCTGTTCCCTTTATGCTGCGGAATATCTATGGACTTGCGACGCAAACAACAAAACAGGTGCCTGACGAAGCGTATGCTGTCCTATTTATCTGCATGAGTTCTCGAGCAGTACATCTAGAGCTTGCATCCGATTTATCAACAGAGACGTTCATGGCAGCCTTCAAAAGATTTGTATCCCGCCACGGAAAACCCTCCGCGATGTTTTCAGACCGTGGAACCAACTTTGTCGGAGCAAAAAATAAGCTCGAGGATTTGGATGCGCTTATTAGATTACTGAACTATACGGATAAATTATCGTCATTCTCAGCTGAGAACGGAATAACATGGAATCTGAATCCGCCGCTATCGCCTAACTTTGGAGGAATATGGAAAGCGAACATCAAATGCTTAAAAAAGCATCTGGAAGCTGTAGTACGCAATCGCAAATTGAATTATGAAGAGTTCAATACTCTTCTGACATTGGTGGAGGCTTGTCTCAACAGTAGACCTCTTTGCAGTAACGCGCTAGATTCAGAAGAGATTGATCCGCTTGCGCCGGGTCATTTGCTTATGGGACGGCCACTAGTAGCGTTGGCTGATAACTATAACCGAAGCGTTCCGGATAACTTTCTCGATCGCTGGAATCGAGTACAAAAAACCGCTGACGAATTCTGGCGCCGCTGGCGTGACGAGTATTTGTTGCTACTTCAGAAGCGATCTAAATGGGAAATGAACGAAGAAACCGTAAGGAGTGGAGAAATTGTTGCGATGCGTGAAGAAGACACTTCTCCTAACAAATGGCCCCTGGCACGAGTCGTTGAAGTTCACCCAGGCAAAGACGAACGTGTCCGTATTGTTACACTAACCGATGGAAGAAAATTATTTCAGTGCAGTATACGGCGTTTGGTCTAGATAGTTGAAGACCGCTAGCGGTCTTGGCCGGCGGAATGTCTGAGCGTTATCTTTAAATTATATTCGAACCACTGTAAATAAAGTAAATATCAATTATGCCACTGTAGATGTAGTAAATACCAAGTAAGCCACTGTATATGTACAACTTAGAACCTGTTTTAGTAATAAATCTCTCTCTCTCTCTCTCTCTCTCTCTCTGCAAGTCATTTGGACGGAACGGACGTGTTTGAGTCGTTCCGTATTCTTAACCTCGCTTACCGCAAACGAATATTCAACAAATATTTGTGAGAGCCCCTGCAGGCTCAGAGTCGCTTTTACACGGGTCAACTGCGGCTCCAACGGACCCGTTACGGTAAGTAAGCATTTAGTCCTGAGATTCTCGGTTCAAAAATAACCAATTTTACGGTTAAAAATAACCAATGGGCCAATTAACCCATCGTAGTAATTTTAGTGTTAATCTACCTCCACTCAGTGGTGGCTCTAGCATATGTGCACAGGAGCACGGGACCCCCTGAGAAGGAAGTAGAAAAGCATAAAAATGAATTCAGCAAGAATTATTCAGAGCGCCAACCCTCAACTAAGTTATCAATAGTAATGTCTTTAAAGTGAATGACGGGCCTCCCAGATGAGTTCTTCAAAGAAAATCAACTCATATGTTCACTAGCCTGATGGAATTTTCCTCCATTCTTTGTGCTCAATTTCGTTTTCCTCGTTCGCATCCGAGATAGTCTTATGAACATGAGTATGTCGCGATCGCACGTGCACCTAATTTTGGTTTTTGGGGGGTTAAAAGTATTAGGAGTGCTAACCATAATTTGTACTGCATTCGGCGCACGAATTCAGAGTGCTCCATCAGTTCAAATCTTTGTAATTCTTAGCATTACTTTGGGCTGCCAATCGAAAATTTAAAAAATTAATTATGGATTGTCAAAAATGTTGCGTTAGTTTATTTAGAGAAAACTTTTAAACAACTTTCCTTAGATGAAAGAATCAAGTTTAGAAATCTCGGAAGACCAATTCCTAAAATTGAAATTGTCCAAGTGGCGAACTCGAAATCGTGACAGTTCAAGCGCGAATTTAAACCGGAAACATATGAAAAAACAAAGTGGATTTGTGGATGTGCAGTGACTAACAAGTTATTTTGTTTTCCGTGCGTTTTGTTCGGTAGTGAAAGCTCAGATTCTAGTTGGACAAAAACAGGTGTTGACGATTTGAGCCATCTTGCTCAAAAAATTAAAAAGCATGAGAGCGCAGCATCTCATATCAATGCCCAACTAGACTTCAACTTACTAGGTAAGCAAGATATTAGGCAACAACTTGACAGTGCTTATAGACGCAGTATCGAACAAAACAACGAGCAAGTGCGGAAAAATCGGTATGTTTTATCTAAAATCATATACTGCGTAAAACTTTGTGGAGTATTTGAGCTCACTCTTCGAGGTCATGACGAGACGCAAAAGTCACTAAGCCCAGGAGTTTTTCGTGGCCTCATAAATTTTACTGCTGAGTTGGATACAGCTTTGAAAGACCACATAGAAAAAACTACCGTTTTCAAAGGTACTTCAAAAACAATCCAAAATGAATTGTTGGACTGCATGTTGGAAATTATGCAAGGGACCATCAAGAAAAAAATACTCTGCGCTGACTTTGTATCTGTGATTACTGATGAGACCACAGATGTGTCTTCCATTTTTCAAATGTCAGTAGTTTTTCGGTATGTTCTTCAAGATGGTAGTCCTGTGGAACGTTTCTGGTCGTTTTTAAACCCTAATGGGCACGATGCTGTCAGTTTGGCGGAAGCTATTCATGGAGTCTTGGAAAAAGTGGTCAACAACCCCGAAAAGCTAATTTCGCAAAGCTATGATGGTGCCAACGTTATGTTTGGACAAACTGGGGTTATTCAAAAAATTATACAAATGCATTACAAATATGCATTTTATATTCATTGCTTTGCCCATCAGTTAAATTTGGTTTTATCTCAAGGTGCAAAACAAAATCAACAAGTACGCGTTTTTTTTTCTAATTTGAGTGATATAAGTAATTTTTTTTCGGATTCTCCGCAACGAGTAGCCATTTTAGACGCAATTCTCGGTCGTCGAATACCACGTACTTCCAACACAATGTGGAATTTCAAAAGAAGAGTTGTGTAAGAAATAAAATCAACTTCAAAGCAGACTCTAGCTATCAATCAAGCATGTGCAATATCTCGTATGCTACAAGATCCTGTCTTTCTATTTTGGCTCACCACCTCAGTCGTATAATGCCACATTGCGATATTTTATACAATCAGTTACAGAAAATTAGTATAGATGCAGTTGGAATTCAAGAATGCGTGATGATTTTAAAACAATCTATTCATAATGAAAGAAATAATATTGAAAATATTCAAGATGAAATCCCAACAGAAATGACTAGTGCTAAAAAGCAAAGAAAAAATGACGATCCATACATTACGCAAATTGTAGCAGCCAAAGAAATTTGTGATTCAATCATAAGCCATGCTATTGATAGGTTTGCTTTCACAAATCATTTAAGTGCTTCAAATCTTTTCTTAGCGAAAAATTTTCTTCAGTTCGCAACAGACTTTCGGATCAACTATTTACATAAATAGTTCTGTCAAAGCTTATCCATTTTTAGATGCAGTCAGGCTACGAACGGAACTTGAAATCACATATAAAAGGCCTGACTTCAGGAATTTATCAGGTGCCGTTAATCTTCTCAAGTTTATAAAAGAAAACTGCCTTGAGAATTTATTTTATGCCACTTCTCAGCTTTTGAAACTCATAGTGACTATCCCTTTGACAACCGCTGAAGCAGAGAGGTCTTTTTCGAGTCAAAAAAGAATTAAAACATTTTTAAGATCAACGATGAGCTAAGACAGACTTACTGCGTTAGCAATGCTTTCAATCGAAAAAAAATTATTGCAGGAATCGCAAAATTTTAACGACATGGTAATCGACAAATTTGCCGCTAAAAAAGAAAGAAGATTGGATTTTACGTACAAGCACTGCACTTGAATTACTTGTTCATTTGTTTTTGTACACCTTTTTTTTATTGTAAAATATTATTTCACTTATTTTCAATATTTCAATTATTAAAAATTACTTATAAAGATTCATTATAATGAATAAAATAAAAATTGTGCTTAAATAGCAAAAACTGTATTTTTTCATGACATTTTATTCTAAATTAAATTCGTATTCGAACTGCTACGCAATTCTATGTATCTTGAAAAATTCGCATGTCAAAGGTAAGAAAAATGGAAGGCAAGATGAAAACGAAATAATATGAAATATTTCATATTGACTCGGAAATGTGGTAATGACTTGTGTAATGAGGTACAATTACATTGTAACGCTAACTTAGTTTAAAGCCCTTCTGATTGTAGCAACTGCTATTACTGTGAACTGTGAACCCCCCGGTTACAAACGCACGAGCCGCCACTGCCTCCACTTATTTTAAAGGCGTTTAGATTGCCCAAATTTTCTCTACAACCCATTGATTTGCAAATATTGTACATTGGAAACCCGATTTTCCGGAAATTTATTCGCTTACCAATAAGTTACTAATTTTAGAGATCATATATTTGAAAATACTTCTCTACCGATTGCAATAATAAAATAGCGGTAACCTTTTTTTTCAATGCCAGTCCGGGCCCACCATATTGGCTTTTGATCGGATCTTCTTGAAAACTTCAGGAAAGATGAAGAACTTACAAATCTTTCAGACCCTGTACACTGAACGAGAATAGCAAATCTATAAGAAATTGGGTAAAGATGATGATGATTTTCCTTAAACCTATGATTCAACGTATTATATATGGGAGTATCATGGAAGTATTTCATGAGTTTGTAGATTAGTTACGCTACGTAAATGTCTTCATTTCATACATAGAATAAAAAACTCTTCTGACAAGAGCGCACTGCTATCTACTCAACTGATCAGAGTCTCTATTCTGATCCTTCAAATGGAGCTACAACAATAATTTATTTTACAAAAAATGACCTGAGCACACTCAATGCATTTAAATTCATTCTACATTACTTAGCCAACATGTAAATTAAATCAAATCATCTATTCGTTTGCAAATTACCTTATATTTATACATTTGTATAATTTAATTAGTCTGAAATATCGACTAGCTATTAATTGATGACTTTGATGCTAATTATGTATCATCTGCGAGAAAAAATCGAAAGAATCTAAAAGTAACTCAGATACTTTATGAAACGGATTTAATTCACAGCACAAAGCCAACTCAGCGTCGGTTATCTCAAAGAAATGCATTCCTCGACCACTTATCGCTCCTTTCATTAGCTCCTGCATCCTAATCTAGTTAATTTTCTCATCAAATGCCTCGACAACACCGTTCGCCGTCTTCGAATTCAGGTAATGTACTCTACCTGAGCACGCTAAGATTACGCTGAGAGCCCGTGGTTCGAGGAACCAGTTTTCTTCTTATTGCACGTTGTCGATACGTAGAGTATCTTTACTAGCCCCACGTTGAACGCGATATGTTGAATATTGTTGAATGTTGACTATTTTTTCTTGCAAGGCGGTTGTTGTTACTATTATTGTTACTTCTCCGTCCAAGAAGTTTTGTACCGTACTACTATGCATACTCGCGTTCGTATATGCATGATTGGTAACCGGGGGGCAAAAGGTGGGACGTAGGTTGGAGAAAATATCTTTGAGGTTGGGAGCGTGGAGCTCCGCTTGGCTCGAATGGTTTGGATCCGCAGCTCTGGCCAGGTGAGACCCAACAATCAATTGACACAAGTTTATACCGAAATGGGCAGTGGACGGTGCAGAACGCGGTTTTCACGCACGACATCACACTGTTCCGTGTTTTAGCTCCAATACGAGTTCTATCGCGAGTTTCTGTATCTTAAACTCTACTTTCCATAACGTTCGCGGATACTTTTGTTGCGGCTCGAAGTCACGTAGTTTTGTGAATGTGAATCAGTTTTGTTTCGAAATATCCTTAAAAAAATTATAAAGGAAAGTGTGAAAAAATAAACCTCCGAAATAAACGGTTTAATTTGTACTACGAATTCTCTGATATTTTATGGATATGTAGAGCAAATACACGAAATTGAATGATAATTTATGAGAATTAAGTTTAGTTCGAAAATTGCAATACGAGTATATGTAATTCATGTAGTGTGTCATGGATTAAGTGCGACATGCGGCACATTCAATGCAAATAATCTGCATTTGAAAATTAAACGAGTGTGGAAAAGTCTCTTGCAACTGTTGCATTCCTTCGACTATGCGAGTCATATGTGCGCTGGGCTAATGTGTCTATGATATGTGGATAAGAATAATAATAATCACATAATATTCGAGTGTCGGGTTTAAGGTTCGAGCGAGTGCTAATTGAATGTTCAGTGCATAACCCAAAGTGCCAGAATTCCAACGAAGAAATCCCATAAACAATTTCATGTGACCACACGGTGGTGGTTGGATAAGTTTTCATATTTTGTTGTAATTAGTGCAAGTGAACTGTGAAAATGTTGGATTGCTGCACTTAAACGTGGCGAATAAAAGAGTTGGTGCGAAGCGGATATGGTTACAAAATCACATGGTGTCAACTTTATCATATATGCATATTAAATCTGGAATAAAAGCATAAGGTGAATGGAATTAAATTATTGTTTGTTTTTAGTTTTGTGTTGATATAATTTTTATTTGATGGATGCATTTAGAGTGAATCTAAATTTAGGTGGAGTGTATTTCAAAATAACTGAAGTCGTGGTTTCTCATCTTTCAATGACTTTTTGTGCGTCATTTTAAAGAGTTGCGGGAAAATTTAATTCGCCTCGTATGGTGAAATCACCAAATATAGGAACTATTGTTGCATCTCGATGCTGTAATATGTGACCAGAGAGGTTGATTGAATAGCGTATCGAATAATTAAATGCATCTTGTTGCGTGGTGTTAAGTTGCATCATTGATCGTTTTTCAAATGGTCATGGAGTTCGATATTTTTTTTTAGCATGAAAAGAGATTGTAATAATTGTGCTTACATGGGAAATTTTATTGAAAATTCCAGCATGTATGAATTTGTTGTGCGAATACAGAAGTGTTATAATTTTTTTCGTTGCATTTGCTTATTTTTGTGAAATAGAGATTCAACAGCAAGGAAATAATAAATTATCTGAGATTAGTTTGAAATGAATTGATTGTGTATATTTTACAAAAAAGTTAATTGAAGATGTGCTTAGGATGAGTCTGATGTTGAATCGCTTTCAAGTTTGACCCATAATATTGCCTTGTTTCTTGCTTCATCTCTTGTTATTCATTTGAAGGCAGTGTTTACATACAGAATAAATACAAGCATATAATTATAATGTTACTCGTGAAATCTTTGATTAAAATACGGACGACTAGATCGAAAATAATTCTTTATTGATTATTGTCTACTTAACTTAGTGGAAGCTACAATTCAACTGCCTTATTATTTAAAATTCATTTGTCAATTTCAATTTCCAGTCGTTTATTGTTTACTCAAAATCAATTAGCTGATGACTTTTTCAAAATTTACCTCAATCGAGTGTTTACATTTAAATGAAATCGCTAAGTCCTGATCAATTAAGGTTGAAATCGGTCTCGATGATTAAAGTGTCAAATGACGCCATCTCAATTAGAGATATTGTTCAAAGGCCTTTAAAAACTTGATAATGATTTGATGATATACGAGTATATGCATTCAGAATACATGATCTTCATCAAAGTTGTTTGGATTCATGACAATATGAAACAGCAAAAAAAACCTAGAATACTTTGGTGTCTGAAACTCAGGAGTAGTTTTTCCTCAGTCTTAAGAGTATTTTCAGTCAGGTTCAAAAACTTATTTGCACCATTCGAAAATCCTCAGTAGTCTAGTGTAGAGTATTCGGAGGGATAAGAAAAACACGTATTGTCAAATCGATGGATGTGGTGGAAGAGAGCGACACATACTTTTATTGAATCCTCTAAGTCATCTCAGTTACAATTGTCATAGATTCAAGATCAAGCATCTTCATTGAGTAATTTTTCTAATTTTTAAGTATACATTGTGCCAAAAAAGTACCAAGAAAGTGTAAATAAAACGGAAAATATTTGTAGGAATGAATAAAACCTTTGCGCGCGTAATAGGTATGTAATTTATTAATTAAGTATAAAGATACAGAAACGATTTGCAAAGAATATCAAAAAATTTACCTTTCACGTGTGTTCCGCCCTTCGCAGAGCTCGTCGTACCGAGAATGTCTCGTCTCCTATCAATTCCAACTCGTCTACCCTTTTCTCCAACCAAATAAACAAAATCACGAGCGTTCCATTCACTGTTATCTGAACTCGTTTCAAAAACGTATTCGCAGTCAACTAAATTTTCGAAGGGTGATTCCAAAATGTGTAGCTGATTTGAATTGGATTTTTTCATTTGAAGAAGAAACAAAATAGTATATTCCCCCATTTTAAATATTCATCAATATTTATTTTGTCGCCTTCAAAGTAATCCCAATCAGATGCACTACACTTACGCCAACGATTATTCCAGTTCTCGAAACACTTTTCATATACACTTTCTGGGATGGCCTTCAGCTCCTTCAGGGAGTTTCGTTTTACGCTGTGACAAAAAAGTACCCGGAAGTTGCAAATAATCCGCAAAATATTTAATTATTCGTAAAAATACACGGAGCCAAATCTGGTGAATACAGTGGTTGATCGATGGTATTTACTGTGTTTGTGGCTTTAAATTCGGTCACAATCGAAAAAAATCAAAAAATTGCAACGAACTACTGAAGTGTACCGACTTCAGCAGCTGCTGTAAACAAACTGGTTGACAGATCGCGCTCATATTTGGCATAGTAATTAAGGACAGTCCTACCAACTTAACAAAATATTCTTTTGAAATATAATTTAGCCGAGGAATTTAAGTTACAATTTCCGGGTACTTCGTTGTCACAATGTATACAAATTGTCAAAAACTTAGTGTAACAATATTCATACGGGTAGTGCCTTAGAGCTTTTCCGGGAGCTCAATAATCTTTTACTTTAGTTTACAATATTAATTTGTCAATAAGAACAAAACTTTAACATTTTGACACCCACAACATTTTCAAACTTTAATAGATTATAAACGGAATTAGTTGGAAAATTCATTACCTTTAACAAATGAAGTTCTGAAAACTGAGTTTCTTAAAAATAAGTACAAGAAACTCAATTTTAAGAACTTAATTTGTTAAAGCTAATGGAATTTCCACCGAATTTCTTTTATTCTCTGTTAATAGTGCTACAAAAAAAAAAGAACATTACTTGCTTAAGACTACCTTAAAACTACTCGTTCGTTGCATCCTTTGAACGATTATCCGTTGCTGCCCTAACGACTTCCGCCTTGTGTTCCACTGCTCTCCTTATTCCTGATTTCACAAGCTTTTACGAATATAATTTGATTGGCTCCATCGCTGCCTCCTGATAAAGCACCTCGCTGGGTAAAGACCGTCCGTCCTCCCGTTTGTAAAGGCCTGTGCAAGCCCGGAGGATTTTCGCTCCACTAATCACATCTTGCCCCATTTCGTTTACGAAGCTCCTTTCCATATCATCGCATAGGCTATGATCGAACGAATCAGGGGTTTAAACGCCAAAACCTTGACTCGCTTGTTCGCTGTTGACTGCTTCCTGAAAAGAGGTATAAGAAAATGGTACGCAAAAGTCACTTTTTTCAAAACAGTGTCAAAGTTAGCACTGAAGGTAGCCCTCCTTTCGAAATCACCCCCAAGAACATCATTTGCTCATTCAACTTTATCCTGGAGTCACAGATGCCTCTTGCACGACGACCAAAGTTTTGTTGGGGGTCCTTGAACACAATTATTTCACTTTTCTTTGCATTTACCTTGATTCTCAATTTCCGTTACGCTACAGTCAGAGATTCCAAATATTTTTGACGCCTCGTTTTAGCAAAGCGCGAATTGTGCTCAGATGACCACACATGACAAGTCGTCGGCGAAGAGGATCACCTGGATTCCGGGCTTATATTCATTTCTTACGCTCGGGACGTCAGAGGTGAATATATTGAAAAAATGGGCCTAATATAGACCCCAGTGGCATCCCTGCGTCAATACAAAATATGCCTGACCTAGTTCCACCAGTCACCGCAAAAGCAGTTCGTCCTCTCATGAAACTGTCTATAATTTTCACAATATGAGCCAAAAAGCTAAAATTTATCTTTTGTAGAAAATTCCATTGATCCATACAGCTTCAAAGGCTTACTGTTGCGGCAAATTCTTATTATATTGGTTTGGAATACGGCCAGAGTATCTACCGTGGAGTGGGCTTTCTTGAAGCCAAATTGTCTTTCCGGTACAATTCTTGCCCGAGCAGAGAATTATTTGTTGCCTTCAAGTATTACTCTTTCAAATAGCTTACTAATTGTATTTGAAAGCAGCGAAATCGGATTAGTACCGACTACGTCAGTACTGCCCGACCTCTTGGGTATTGCAAATGATTCTGTGCATTTCCATTGCTGAGAGAAGTAGCAAATATTTATGGAATTACTCAAAATGATTGCGAGGAGAAGAACGAACACATAAGGAAGCTTTTTAAATATTTAATTCGATATTCCATCAGCCCCAGCTGCTTTTTCTTTGGAATTTTGCTCCAGTGCCAACTAGGGACTGACAAACATGGCCAAGAGGTACGTCAGGGGGATTTGAATCAAAGAACCTGGTCAAGCATAATCACTCATGGTCCATGTCAAAATTCGTTATGGTGCTGCTCACTAACGAAATATTAAACGAGTCCTCACGTGCTTTCTCTCCTTGAAGAACTATCGCAAAATGTTTTGCGATAGAGTCAGCAATATACGATATTTGTCATCCATGAGCATAGGATCATCATCAGCGAGGACCCCGGGCAGCCTTTTTCTGCCAGTTATCCTACTGAAATGAGGAAACATACAAAGACCTGGTTTGATGCTTTTCAGGGCCTGTTTAAAATCGCTCGTTAGCAAAAGCAGCGGTTTTCCTCGAGATCATTCGGTTTAGAGACATAATCACGAGATGAATACGTTCATACTCCCAGTTGAGCATATTTGAATTGCGGTGGTAGATCCTTGCGAATAGCTTTCTAAGCCAACTATGTCTACGATGAAGCTCCAAGATCATCATTATCATCATCATCTATGGCCCAACAGCCAAAGCCAAACCTTGGCCTCCAGGATTAATTTCCTCCAATCATCACGGTTCCACAGCCTCGTCCGCCAGTTATTTACTCTCAACAAGGATCTGCTGACTGGTTCTATTGTGTCTTCCCATCGGGTCCTCGATCTTCCCGTTGGACTCCGACCTTGTGCTCTACCCGTAAATATTCTTTTAGGTAACCGGTTTTCTTCCATTTTTTTTACATAGCCCGTCCATTGCCATTTGCTTAACTCTACTATGCATACAGTGCCATATGTGGTTCAACCAATTTTATAATGTACATTTATTGAAGAAGCATATCTAACGACACCTATTGGGTGATGGAAGAATATTTATAAATCAAGCAATTACTCAATGTAGTGAATAGTTAGTTCCAATAAGTCCGTGAAGGACTGCAGCGATGTTCTGCTGCCTCGGCAGAAGAAGATGACAATATCTGCCGAGAATGTCCTCGTCTGGAGACGCGTGAATGCGCTGGCAGGCTAGCATTGCGGTGTCGTGGGGCGGGTTCATTTCCCCAGCACGAGGACCCACTACAAAAAAATTTCGCACTCACGAATTGGATGTTGCTCACGAGGCGACCGAAGTCGCAAAAAGTGTAGCTAACTACACCGAGGGAGATGGTATTTGTTACGAAAACAAGAGGAACCTGAGAAAAAAGGTGGACTTGGGGTAACCTCGTCATTACCCGACGAAGCTCATGGCCCACAAATGAAAGAGGGGCAACCGGGCGGTGATGGAGCCCCTTCGCCCCACCCAACCGGAATAAATCCATATTTTGTTGCAGTGGCCAGGTATTCCTCTACTGAGTGGAAAACTCATATAACTTGAATTGCATGAACTTTCCCATCAGAAGGGGAGTACCCCGGTGACCAATTTATGCCATAGAATTATACAATTTGATTGCATAACGCTATGCCATAAAGAGACACTCTGCTTGGGCCACTCAACCCGCGATGACACCTGAAACAGAAAAAAAAGGATTAATTAAGTACCCGGCGGCTGGCTCATGTTTTTCGTGGGCAGCCTGCCACCGTACCGGGTCCTATACCTGGTCAGAGTTCCACAGGAATGAAAAGACCAAAGGTTTTCTGATTTTACTAATTCATTATTTTCATTTTTTTGTTCTTATAAAAATACTAATTTAAAAAAAAAAAACAAATTACGACAAGAAAGCAATTTAAAGAAAACCATAAGACAAAAATGTGAAATCTATATGAAAGAAAAATTTAATGCAAAATTTAAAATATATATGAAAAAAGAATTAAATACAGAATTTAAAATATATATGGAAAAAAAGAATTAACTGCAACATTTAAACTACATATGAAAAAAAAGGAATTAAATACAAAATTTAAAAATATATATGGAAATAAGAATTAAAGACAAATTTAAAAATATATATGAAAAAAAAAAAGAATTAATTGCCAAAGTTAAGATATATATGAAAAAAAAAAGAATTAAATACAACATTTAAAAATATATATTTAAAAAAAAAAGAATTAAATGCCAAAGTTAAGATATATATGGAAAAAAAAGAAATAAATACAACATTTAAAAATATATATGCAAAATTAAGGCAAAAAAAAGGGTACTCACCCGCATGGTCCTCTGAGCGCTCGACGACGATGCAGATGGTCCTGAAATGCAATTTTCTTTTTAGCTGAACTAGAGAAACTTGGCGTTAATTCAATAAGAACTTTAGGAACTTTTCTTGGGTTTGATCTCAACAGGATTTCGAGTTTTCGTCTCAGATCGAACCGTTACACTTTGTAATGCCCAACACTCGTATATAGATTCTGGCGTTTGTTCACTCAGTCACCGCCAGGCACTTGTCTAAATCAATTTCAAGGCAACGCGAGCGAAGGATGCGTTGGCAAAACACTAGCGCGGGAGCTCTTTCACTTTTATGCTCCTTCAACGTCGTCTAACCCAAATGCATGCGAATCCTTCGCAACGTCTACGCTCGCCTCAAGTGGCAGCCAGCGAAAAACAGGGAGGATTCAATGTTGTTGTTTACAAGCGAAGAAACCGAGTCCTCGATATTAATTCCTGTTCCCGTTCTCAATTCCAATTGCTTGGGAGTCGTGGGCGGCAGTTTCCCTTAATTCGCTGATTCTCAAGATTGTGTCCCGGAATAAGGCACTGGCGTTCAATTGATTGCATCGATGTGTGGGAGATGGAATGGTACCCGGGATGCAGTCCAGTAAACTGTTTCCTGCTGGCGGATGTGATATGGATAGAGAGCTCGCATGATTGTGCCCTTTCGCTCGCTCCTAGTTAAGTGCAGGATGTACGTATGATGAGGATGAGTTGTGTGTGGTTTTCTTGTTTCCCTATGTCGAACTATTTTCTGCAGTTGCCGTTGCGTCGCATAACTTTCGGGTCAACTACTCGAAACCGCTTTCAGCTACTTAGAATTTTGGCCTTGCAAGACAGGAAGCTCCAAGTCGCGTTTCGCGAGGGATTCGTTCGCTGCCAAAACAAACCAAATGGAAAACAAGAAACGGTCGAAATGGTCGGGTTGGCCGGAGTTGATGTTCAAGTCCTTTGGCCTTTCAATGGAACCACGGAAGCGCGGAATACGCTGATTGCTTGTAGTCACGTAGGTCAGATCACCTCTCTCGCGGTGCGGGTTCAAAACTGTCGACCGCCAGGGAAGAACTGAAATGTGGAAGACCGTGAAGCAGCGAGTAATTTCACCACCAGCCAAACTACCGTTGGGGCTGTGGGCGCGGGTGTTGACTAGCTCCCACACTATATGCGTGCACTTCCGTTCGCGATGCGAGCTTTCGGTCTGTACTATATGTGCGAATTGTGCGTTCGTTCAGTAAGTCGTATTGAGATTTTTGAATTTTCCGATTACCAGTGGAAAACCCAACATCAATTGGAATCGTCTTGGAAACACTTTCGCCAAGCAGCGGACCGCCGATCTCTCTCTTCGTATCTCGCGAGCTGAACTCCTATGTGCGCAAATCCGTCCTGTACCGTATCCTCAGCACAATTGATTGCATCAGCAAAGGGGGTCGAAGTTTTGCAAATTCTGGATGGACATGCGCTAAACAAATTAAACACTGGCAAGAAATAAGACTGCCAATCGAATATCGGGCACAACTTCTCAAACGTGTGTTGCCTGTTTAGTGCGTTTAGGACTAGCGGTTTTGGTCGATAGCTTGGAAGATTTGTTCGGGGATGGAGGAAGTGACGTAACTACTGGAAGTTCCGGAGTCGAAGGTTCCTCCTTCACAAACGTTCCTTGCCGTTCAAGTATCGTCGTGGATGTATTTTCCTGAAGATCTTTAGAACCAGACACTACAGAAGTCTTTGGAATTTTGAGCGTGGGTGTCACACGCTTGATGAACAGATTCTTTTGAGCCACAACACTTTTCTTCGTAGCTGTATTATTCACAAATCCTGGCTTTACTAAGCGACTCTTGCTTCCCGTATCCTTACTTTTACTTGCTATTTCAGACTTGTTAATGAGCACATGTGTTTTTGACGTTTGCCTGATGGGAGCTGTTTTAGATGAAAAGTTCTTCTTTAAATCTGGACTAGTTTTACCTGATAGATTAGCTCGGACTGTTGTATTTCCTATTTGAGACTTAGGAGATGTAGTACGAGAGCTTTTTCCAGACAAAACACTACGTCTATATGGAGAAACGTAGGCTGGTTTCTTTCTTCCACGAACGCTTTTCACTTCAGTCTCTGGAACGTTGCCACTTTCTACACCACTATCATCCGTTGATGGTTGTTGTTGCGAGAAATCATCTGTGGTATGATTTAAATTTTGATCACAAGATTCTGTTTCCGAATTTTGGTCAAATTCTATGCTATTAAAATCACTCTCTGTTCGATGTGCCTCCTCGTCCATCCATTTAGCGCGATCACCTCCTCTTTTTTCCCTCGCGACACCTGTCAAAATATTCCATTACAATCTCAAATTGTTCCAGTTCAATCTGAAATTGCCTGTTTAGTTGATCTGGGACATTTTATGCCTGAATTTCCTTTAACCCTTAACTGCTTGCTTACTACATCAACACCAGAAAATGTCAGTAGATGGCATTAGTTATCGATTGTCAAACTAGTTCATTCAAATAGTCGGCAGTTCATTCGAATTCATTGTTCGCGTCGATACGACGTTGTGAAAGAATAGCTTTTTAAAATGTTTCGGGAGTGAAAAAAAATATTCATGTTGGAAATAGTGCATATTAAAAGGAAGTGAATTATTTTTTCAAAGAAATTTACAATTTTGTATCAAAATATCGATTTGCTTAAATGTTCCAGTTATGGAGCACACAATGCATTAGTTCCCATTTGCACATTCCCGGTGTTTTGATTTCATTTCTGACTATTGCTAAGAAGAAGTGTCTAACTCGGAGATTGAGCAGTTGCTAAATATACCTTTGGGGAGTGAAGATAGCCTAGACTTTTCGGACGCCAAATGTGACGATGATATTGCGAAAATAAAATAAAACTTGGATGGAGTGGATGACTCTCTTAGTGACTCCGAAATTGATTCGACATCAAATAGGTATGCAGCGTCAGATCCTCGGCTCAGTACCTCTGGAGCAGTCAGGTTATCACGTAAAGGTGAAAGTTCTATAACTTTCCCTGCTACAAGAAAAGGAGTTTCGGGAAACACAAACATCATGAGAAAAAAACATGATTTGATTTGGAAAAGGAAATTTCTTAAGATGAAGCATCCTCAATTCACTGGCAATATAAATTTGGAGTCAACTTTTTTAGAACTCGATACTCCGTTGCAATATTTTTTATATTTCATCGATGATAATCTTCTAGCCATATTGTCGATGAAATGCACAAATTTAGTGCTCAGAAAGATCCATCAAAACCCTTTATCATCAGCACGGGTGAATTAAAAAAGTTTTTGGTATATGTTTGGTCATGACCGTTGCTCCATTGCCAAATATTCGGATTTACTGGGAATCTGAGTTAGGTTTAGTAAAAGAGACAATGACCCTGAATAGGTGAGTTCGTAAGTTCTTACACTTCAACGACAACACATTACAAGTACCTTCTGGTTCTCCCGGGCACGACCGTCTCCATAAAATAAGACCAATATTAGAAAGACTCAGCAAGAAATGCAAAAATATTCCTAAGAGAGAAGCATTGTCTGTAGACGAGCAAATGTATGCCAGGAAAGCAACAAACGTCCTGCGCAGTATCTTCCGAATAAACCACATAAATGGGGCTATAAACTTCTTGTGCTGTTTGACAGTCGGGGGTTTGCGTACGACTGTGAGGTACACTCTGGAATAGAGAATAACCGAGCTGAGATATTCTTATGAACCTGACTTGGGCGCAAGTGGTAATATAGAAGTTCTCCTAGCAAGATCTCTTCCGAAAACCAGCAATATAAATTATTCTTTAATAACTACTATACTTCACCTGAACTAATTTCTTACCTTGCGAAACGAGGAATTCAGTCATTGGGAACGGCGAATAAAAACCGCCTTGGTAAAAATCTGAAAATCCCATCGCTTCAAGAATTGAAAAGTAGTAAGATAGAGAGGAACTTTTCAGAGGACAGAAATCAATACAGTAATGCGGTACGACAATAAACCCGTCGTCCTATCATCATCATTTGTTGGACAAAACCCGACTGAAAAGGTAAGACGGTATAGTAAAAAACAAATATATATATATATATATATATATATATATATATATATATATATATATATATATATATATATATATATATATATATATAAATATATATATTATATAGAAGTAGATTGTCCCAAAATAGTACGAACTTACAATCAGCATATGGGGGAAGTTGATCTGTTAGATTCATTTCTTGGAAAGTACAAAATAAAAATAAGGACAAGAAAATAGTATCTACGTTTATTTTACCATCTCCATGATGTTACCCTCATAAATTATACAAAAGAGTCGGGAAACAGAAGAAAAAATCAACTCCAATAATAGTAAAAGGTTTTAAATTACAAATTGCTAAAACTCTCTACATGTATGGTCCATTGCCACAAAAGTAAAAAGGACAACCGTCTTCTGCAGCAGATAGTATCATTGAGATGAAGAAGAAAAAGTCTAATGTAGGAATTTTTCCTCCTCGAGATGTAAGGTGGGATGGATTTGATCACTTTCCTAAATGGAATTCGAATAGACAGCGCTGCAAGTATCCTCAATGTAAAGGAAAAACATATACAAGCATATACTGCAAAAAGTGTCGTGTTGAGTTATGTTTGGTTCACCATTAAAAGGCGAACTTAATTAATGTTTTCTACATACAACCTGAAATACTTAATTTTGATACTAGTTTCAGTGCATAATGTACCACATATGGAACAGAGAAAAAAAAATCTCCTCGTACACAGGATTTTGATTTTTTTAACATTTTTTTTCGGATGTCTAGGATATATTTAGAAATATATATATTTTTTTAGACAAAAACAAAAAAATCATGCACTGTAGGGTTAACTTTACGCAAGAGGAAATAGGTGGATCGTCAAATAGAAGCTCCAAGATGCCTTGTGATAAATCTCGATAAAGGGAATTTACCGAGGATGTCTTAATGGAGATCTGTGAGATGACCGCATCCAGGGTTGAATTTATACCTGCGAATCCCTCTTCGATTTAACGAATAGAAAGATTTTTCGATCAATTGATCGAAATTTCCTTCAATTTTCCATCTAGGTCAGCACTAATTGCTGCCGAATCGATTCGCTTGCATAGAATGAAAGTTTCACACCCTCTTTCACTCTAAAAGTCAGCTCAACCAAAAAATATGGTCAGACTCGGCGTCAAGATCTCCACCCTCGAAATCCTCCAACTGTGGGAGAGATTGACCAGACTGGCAGATACGATGAAGAAATTAGTAATGGATGAGCTTTGGCGGAAGGAAGGCTCTTTCAGGACAATCAATATGAGATCCATATTTGATTGAACCCAGTTAGAGATAGCTGTTTCATAGCCATAAGATGCAATATTTCTCCAATAGGGATGCTTGGTATTGAAATCAACTCCCATGGAATATAAATCGAACTTTTTGCAAAAAATATGGTCAGACTCGGCGTCAAGATCTCCACCTTCGAAATCCTCCAACTGTGGGAGAGATTGACCAAACTGGCAGATACGATGAAGAAATTAGTAATGGATGAGCTTTGGCGGAAGGAAGGCTCTTTCAGGACAATCAATATGAGATCCATATTTGATTGAACCCAGTTAGAGATAGCTGTTTCATAGCCATAAGATGCAATATTTCTCCAATAGGGATGCTTCGTATTGAAATCAACTCCCATGGAATATAAATCGAACTTTTGCAGTAAGCATTACTTTTTAGTCGTCAATGAGTTCCTTCACTGAATACTCATGTCGAACATAGATCCCCATAAATACAAAGGTGTACCCTCCTAGCATGGACCTTATATTTGCTTCAATGCATTTCAGACTTGAAAGGCAGTGACATTGAGCTGTCAGGTGATCCTTGTGAACCATAGTAACTCCAAGAAATCCCTCTGGATCATCAGGCCTGATGATCTTGTATTTTCTCAGATGCACTCTGTGTCTTCCTTTGAGTCTTGTTTCCTCGTATATAGACAAGAAGTCTGGTCTATTCACGTTCAAGTATTCTAGAACAGAATTCCTTTTAAAGCGTGGAGCTAGTGGATGTATGTTGATAATGGAGAAGATGAAACTCATCACGACAACATACTCGTATTTTGAAGGCAAATTCCAAATACGTAACTGGTGATTTTTTTTTATATCGGGGGATGAATGAGTGTGAACAAGTCGCACCCGAAAAGTTTTTCGTAGGCAGTACTCAAAACCGTATTTTGGTCATTCTACGACTGCTGTGGTTGCTGCATTGGCTGATGTTTGGATTGCCGTGTAGGCTGAGGTGCAGGTTGCTTCTTTTCACCTTGCAAAAAACCAAAATTCCCGTTGCCACCACCAGCCGGAAAGGCAAATGTCTCGTAGGTACCCTTAGTTTTAACAGCAAATAGTGACCCAATTTCTCTTCTCCCCTTGTAAATGCCTCTTGCTTAGGACTTGTTTCGGAAAATCTCAACAAACCTTTTGTTTGACACTCATATTGGCTACATTTTCTTAAAAAACAATATTAAGGAACATAGTTAACCTGTATCACACAGAGCCAAAATTGATTTACCTTCGATTTCCACTGGAAGCTCATAGCAGTCAGATAGCCTACTCTGATCGTCGATGGCCAAAACCGAAAAATCCGAATTGTTTTCTTCCATTCCAATTTAAATTGAAAGTTATTAGAAAAATCAACACTCTATACATATTTTACTTCATAATCTTCCCTGCGACTTCCTTTGTTTTGGCAAATGTTTGTCAAATGTCCTTGTTTCCCAAATGAATAGCACTTGGATGTACGGAGTTTGCATTTATCTGATAGATCATTTTTCCAAGCGCGGTAACTACGGAGTTTTCTTGGTTTGGATTCACTGCTGGCATTGTTGTTTCCTTCATAAGGCTTCTATTTACTACTCTGTTTATCTCGTTGTTTAATGAAATTCACCCCATTGGACTGTTGGCTGGCATTTTCGAAAATATTCGCTGGTAATTCTATTATGAATTTGTCGAGCACCTTTTGTTTTATATTATTTTCAGATCTGCAGTTTACAGACAATCTTTGAACTTTGACAAACCCTGATGCGACCGTTTCGTCTTCGATATTTTGCCACTGGAAAAGTTTCCTCTTTCGGGAAAAACAATCACGGTTGGCATGTAATGTTGTTTTAAAAGTTCCACGAATTGTTCATAGGTCTTCGTACATGGTAAAATTGGACTGCAAATGCAGTGAATGACTCCATATGCCTCCGCACTAATCATTTTCAATAATGTGAAAACTTTTCCTTCTGGTGCATTACACTCAACGCCATTGAAATTCATCTCTGACCGCTCATTCCACACTTCAAGGTTCTCATTCACCGAGTTAGTGTCACATTGCCAATGACCTTTGCTTCTACACTTTCGAATCCTTCTGATCAAAGACTACCTAGGTATATTGCAGGGGTTATTATTCGACCAAATGTCAAACAACCGTCAGACAGAACAATTAAGAGAACCATCGACTCTTTCAAGCCAGCTGAGGCAAATATTCCTACAGTGTATCGGAAGGAAATTACTAATGGAGGCATCATTCTTAAGACAAACAGCTCAAACCATTGAAGAGCTCTTGTCAGTTCATTGTAGAATTGTCAGGATGACTCTTATACAGTCGATTCTACTAAACAGATGAACCCAAGACTAACAGTGCATGAATTAGAAAGAGCGTTTGAGAGCGATGAACTTCTGTCTGAGATGAAGGCCCTTAATTCATATATTACAAATTATGCATGACGAGTAGTAAAATCATGGAAGAGCAGAGAAATTCAAAAAAGTCTCTAATTCTTGAGGTATTGGGAGGATTGCTTGGGAGACCCGTAAATAGGCATATTAATACTTTAGTCAATTACTTTGTTTATCTGATATCCGCAGGCTAACCTCTTTTTTCTTGCAAAGCTGTCGGATCTTGCTTAGTTGTTCGAGCAGCCGCATTTCGACTTATTTGAATCATCTTCAGTGTCAGAAGGATGTGTTGAAGAAAATGACTTTAAGTCATAGGATAGGTTAAGCAGGTAGTACTAAATAAGGTCAGGTGGAGGGATATTAGGTTTTATTTTTTTTTTTGATTGTTGGATGATTGTTTGTTATGTTCCATCTCGTTTCCGTTTTCATCTGGGAGTGTTGTCTAGTACTGAGAAAATTGCGTCGGGATTTCTAATAAGTTATTCGTTGATAATGTTCCCGTCTGTTTTTCTATGTTTATATATTTCAAGCCTTTCTAGGATGTCAAGTCTCGGTCCTTTGCTTTGTCTGTGCAGTAATGTCATAGAGTTTGTCATAGCGTCAGGCTCATATGTGTGGTTTTGTAGATGCGTCGCATAATTCTGCCTTGTTGTGTAAGAAGGATCGTAAGTGCTCTTTGTAACTTGTCCTTGGTTTCCGTGTTATCCTTCCTATGTATACCATGTCACATGTCGTTGAGGTAGTTACCATGGATGAAGTGGAGTCTCTGCACCATTGATCTGGGCGCTGATAGTGTATGTTGTGCGGGTGGTTAGATGCTACGTGTAGGGTATGATCAGTTTTGGTTGGTTTTCTGTATATTTTGTAGTCTAATTGTGTTCGTTCGCGTGTCAGGTTAGGTCCATATAGTTGAGTGTTCCGTTTGTTTCTTTTTCTATAATCAAATTTTTTTCAGGTGTCTTTCATTCATATAGGTAAATAGTTCGTCTTGTTTATTTTTTTGTGAGTCAATAATGATGGGATAGTCATCCACATCCACAATCTTTCGAAAATTTGGGGTATAAAGGCTTCTTCCAACGATTGTAAGAATATCTCCGACATTATTGAGGTCATTGGGTGTCCCATTACTAGACCGTCCTTGGCAATATATGTGTTGTTATTGAATCTAAAATAATTCTGCTTGATTGTGGTCTTCTTAGCACTACAGCCTTGTCCCGGTCCATTGACCGCCTCCTGCAATTCCGAAATTCGAGCAGCGATGAATTGTCTTCATCGACCGAGTCAGAGTCTCCCAACGAATATCTTTGATTGTGATCCAACCAATCCCATGGACCACAAACAAGCAGAACTATTTTAAAACGTCATAAATTTGGACACTGCGCTGAAATGAGAAATCAATGTTGAAATATGTGCCAACTGTGCTGGTTATCATAGTACGAGGAACTGTAATTCCCAAGCACCAAAGTGTTCGAATTGCATATCAGGAAATCATAACAAATTATCGTATCTTGCATATCATAAAGAATACCCAGTATACAATGGATTTCGAAGAACCCCCCCCCCCAATCTAAAAATATCTTATGCTAATGTTTATCCTGGATATTATAATTCTAATCATTTCGTTTTTTCTTTAAAAGCCGTCGGGCCTTGTTTCTTGGAGTGAGCAGACGCAGATGATAAATAAGTTGAAACACGGCTGCTCACTCAAAGAAGCAAGCCCCAGCAGCTTTTTTTTCAGAGAATTGGCCTGCAGGTATCAAATAAAAAAAATAATGACTAAAAGTGTTGCTTCGCTGTGGAGTTTCAGGGAACGTTCTTTGGCAGTTGGGACCGGCCGTGCCAAAATGTTGTTGTCATCCGCATGGCTCAACTTGTATTGTAATGTACCTTTTGTATGGACAGGTAGCTTTAAGATGACGTATTCCAGAGTCAAATTGAAAAGCAATGGGGCCAGCCTATCTCCTAGCTTTAGTCCAATCTTTGTATCAAGGGCATTAGTGAATTAGTTATAGATGCGGACTTGGGAGGTTGTCGACGTCATTGTAATTTTGGTAAGACGGTATTAGTTGGTACAGTACTTGATGGTCAATACTGTCTTATGCTCCCTTTAAGGAAATGAAGATTTAGTATACGTCTATGTTGAACTCTCAGCATTTTTCAAGCACCTGCTTGACTGTGAACGATTCGTCTATGTTCAATCTACCTGCTCTAAAGCCACCTTGATATCCCCCAATAATATTATTGGCGTATGATCCGATTTTATTTTCAAAGATCTTTGAAAAAATAAATGCCTCTTTAGTTTTCGCACGGTAACTTTTCACCTTTTTTGTGGAGAGAGAATATTATTGATTGGCTCCACTCATTCAGCATATGTATGTTCTTGTTGGCAAATGTGTTGGTTGACTTTATAACTTTATTTTCCACTGATACCTCATCGATGTCCGGCACTTTATTATTATTTTGGGCTTTGATGGTGGCAAAAACTTCATCCAGAGTTAGTGGGACCAATGGAAGCTCTTCGGGAATATCTACAGGCTCCGATATTCTGGCCCTGTGAGTAGGATTTAGGAAGATCTAACAAATATAGTAATGAAAATCAGCGACGATCTTCTTCTAAGTCAAGTATTCCCCAATTCAAATTATATACATAATCAGTTTGAGAAAGTATCGCTTAATACTTTTCATTTGATTTCAATTAAAAGTGGTACATTTGTAATAATTTTTGATTGGGAGAAAAATGAAACTAGTTCGTCTAAATAACCCAAACCAAATTAAAAATCAGGTCAAAGACTATTCGTCGGAACATTTTTTGAAAAACACGATTATATGAATAATGAAATAGCGCAAAAAACATAGAAACGTAAATTATATTGTTGCGATAAGGAGACATAGTTTTATAATAGGAAGAACATTAATTATCTATGATGATGGGAAATTATCTGCAAAAGTATAGATTACCCTTTTTTTAAATATTCGGTTGATTAGTAGTAGCAGTATAATTTATATTAGCAGTCTCTATGGATTGGCGTAATTGCCGAAACTAACGTCATATATGTAACATATGTAATAATTAAGTAGTTATTCCCCTCTCGCTTTGGTTACGGCCTCCATTAACATCCCTGGTCCTTCGCGGAAGTTTTGATTATGACGTGCCCAGGTCTTTAAAGTGTCAACTAAGATACTTACATATTTCTCTTCCACCTTTTCGCCTGAATGAAAAAAAGCAACTTAACCATCTTTTGCCTGATTGAAAAAATGTTCTTAAGTCATCGTTATTTGAATTAATTCTTTCTATCTTCATAATGATATACTTACAGGCTTCAGTCGCCCATATTTTGAATATAACAAATTAATTTGATACCGAACCTAAAATTTATATCGTATTCAGGACAATACAAAGTTGATTTTCTAGTTTAGCAAGAAGTTTTTAATTTCGCACGTTTTAATAGATGCGAGAAATAATAATATTAATTTGAATGTAAACCAGCGATGAAAAGATCAAAATTTAAGTATGCTTTTATACCTGCAGCCGCAGAAATATTACCCTGGCTATCTACAATTTCAAAAAAAAACCTTAAATCAAAATATTCCACCCAATAGAAACACTTTCTTCTGATATCCTAAGAACAACTAAAGAGGAAAACAAATTGAATTTCTAAATCACCTCTCATCTTATTGAATCTTTCCTTGAATCAATTCGGTCCTACCACATATGTACAATGTATTCAAAACAACAATAATTCTTAAAAAAGACATTTATAGCTTTTTCCGTACTTAACAAGAATTAACAAGAGGTTGTTGAACACTATCCCATATTATAAATATAAATCCGCATCGAGAAACAAGTCACTTTATTTTGGACTCAGGAATCTTACCAGTTTGATTGGAAACCTGTTTAAAAATTACATATACATATATTCTATAATATTTCCAAATCATAATTGAAAAGTTCTGAGCAAGAAAATCATATATTTATACTACATATGCACATGCATATATGTATAAATTTTGCTATACAAATGTAAATAATGGTTATTATGGATTCCAGGTAAAGATTGTCATCAACTGATCTCACTCAAAGATATGAAATCGATAAAAATGACTCAGACTTTTGATAGTTTAGGGAATACTATATACATATACGAGTGTATGTAAGAACAGGTTCGATGAAATCGAAACGATTCGGCAAGCGGTAGCAAGAGCAAAACGTTACTAGTCCTGTTTATCTGAATTTCGATTTCTTTGAATTTATCGACTGTAATTATTCTCAAGCACTTGAATTTGCCAGTCAAACCTTGTTTCAGTATTGGTACCACAGTGATTTTGTAGGGAAATAGAAGAGGGTTATCGATAATACTTGAAACAGAAAATCGCTTTAATGTTTTGTTAAGTCCCTTAAATAAAAACGCTTCCATAAATCTGCCGTAAATATCCATTTACTCAATTAAATTACCTTAAAAATAGAATTTTGGCAAGCTGACAAAATATATTGCGTCTAGTAGGTAAATACCATTGGAATATGTACGTATACATAGCATGTCAAGTTTCTAGCGTTATTCGTTTTATTCTCTAGTATCTAAGGCAAAACCAAAAGAAAAAAAATAGCTTCAACTTTCTGGGTCTGATAATGAACCCTAGACCACAGACCTTCTACGACAACATGCATTTTGTCAATCCTCTACATGCATCAAACTATTCCGACCTTTGCACTACCCCCGGCGGTTTCATTTATTTATAAAAGTCGTTGAAACTCTATCAAAATACCTTCAGGCGTTTTATAGTATATCATGTATTGTTAATTATATCCCCTTCATTACTAGGTTGCATTCTTTTTAATTAAAAATTGGTATCTAGTCGTCCCCGTTCCCTATATCATTCAGCCGTAGACCTGCTGGTTGCCTCAATATCCCTAAATTTTCGTAAGCGTCTAATTTTCTGACACTATTCAATCCCGGTACAACTTGCAGATCTTTCCAATCGATCTTAAGGTTATTCGGTACGATCTACCTTGCCACTGATAATTCGGTTACTTCGATAACTCCTTGCTTAGAAATAAACTCTGCTTGTTCCTTGATGTCCTCGTTGAATCTCGTTTTAACTGAACGCCTTGTTTGTCCTACATAATTTGTTTAGCATACTTGGCACGTGATTATATAAATTCCGCATTTTTCTCCCTTGAGCTTCTTGTCCTTCGTTGTGCCTAATCTTGTTCCAAGTTTAAGATTTTTACTAGGTTGCCGCAACGTTCACTCTTTGAGTGCTCTCCAATATTACGTTCTGTGCGAATAACACAGTGAAGGTATCCGCTTTTAATCTCCTTTCCATTTTACTTATGATAGAAGTCAATAATTTTGTATCGTATCCATTGATTTTCGCCGCATCAAGTATGACCTTATGTTCCTGATCATACCGTTCCTTAGTTAGAGGGGTAGTTAGCATCCTGTCTATCCAGCTATTGTAGGTCGCCATTTTCGTCGCGTGCGAGTGGTAAGATGTCTCTGGTATCGTTTTCCCTGTATTGGTTGATTTTTGGTAGATGTCGAACTGCACACTGTACATCTCCCTAATGATTCTTAAGTCCAAAAAAGCTATTTGATTATCATTTTCTATCCCCATAGTGTATGAAATATTTTTGAAGATTTCGTTCATCTTTTTAAATATGGTGTCTAGTTCATTCTTCTTCCCGATTACAAGCACATCATCAACATACCGGATCCACACTTTTGGAACCGCATCTTCCCCCGCAATCCTCGGTTCTATCCAGAGCATGAAAATACTGATGAAGAGGGAACAGTTACCCTAGAAATAACTATACACGGCGCGTGTAACGCTTAGGTTCAACCATCTTTCCTTGCAGGGAACGGTTAAATAGAGACTATCTTTTTCACTAATATTATTTTTTGAAAGTATGTAATATCAGAAATAAAACGGGTGATTTAAATTTGCTAAGAATTTTTGCCATAAATTACAGTAATTGATTTGACTGAAAGAGTCACGTGTTAATGGGACATTTGCTTAGGTTCCAGGAAGATTTTACAGTTTTCTATAATGTTTCCGCTGAAAAATATTCCAGTTAAGCATCGAGGAGAACAAATACTAAAAAAAGTAGCAATCGTTTTTATTTAAAAGTATATATTTCCGCTATTTTTATTAATAATTTCAAACATTCTACGAGGAAGAGAATCGAATGAAGAATGGAGCACGACACGACCAAGTCGCCTTGGTTCCATGAAGTAGCTCTTCTGCAACGTTGTATCATTTA
This sequence comes from Odontomyia ornata, assembly GCA_963969285.1. Classification (NCBI taxonomy): domain Eukaryota; kingdom Metazoa; phylum Arthropoda; class Insecta; order Diptera; family Stratiomyidae; genus Odontomyia; species Odontomyia ornata. The sequence continues at coordinate 417,534,958 of OZ017738.1, read as the reverse complement.
CCACTGCTGTGAACTTCCCGAACAAGCGAATCCCAAAAATGTTATATTATGTTGACATCGGAAAAGTAGGACTGCTGCCTCGACGAAAGAGGATGGTGAGGTTCGCCGAGATTGGCCTTGTCTGAGGACGCGTGAATGCGCTGGCAGGCTAACGTTGCGGTGTCGTGGAGCGGGTTCTTTTCTCCAGCACAAATATCCACTACAAAAGGAATTTCGCATTCACGAATTGAAAAAGTTCAAACGGACATCGACCAAAGTCGAGAATGAGGTAACCTACGAAGGGTCAAAAATTGCTGGCTTGAAGGACAAACTAGGCCTAGAGAAAACAGGCGGACTTAAAAGGATTTCGTCGTTACCGCCAATACTTATGGCCCCCAAATAAGAGTGGGGTATTCAGGTGGAAGCGATGCCCCTTCGCTTCCCACCTAGCTAGATCAAGATCCAAATGTAGGCGTGGTCATTTTTTCCATTTAAATGAAAGACTCATACAAACATAATTTGAATGATTTTTTGTCATAGTATTATGTGAGGGAATCACATAGCCTTCTGCCATAAATAGGAGGGTCGAGCTTGCCCGACGGCTAGATCATCATAGTGGAGGAGCCAGCCAACGTGGCGGGTCCCACACACTTTCAACGAAACACTACTTATCGCGGGGAAACTACTCGTTAAATTAAATGAAGCTATACAATTGTCGCACTAGCATAAGTCCTTTACCTTTGAAAAAATTCCATTTGCTAGACGGATCACTTGACAGATTCGAAACATTTGTCAAAATAACCGTTAATCAAAACAGTACATGCTCAAAATTATTTGCCACCGAAATATATAAAAGTGTTGTGGTATTTTTGAGGCAAAATGATACTGCACCTAAGCATTTATCGCGGAGTGTATGTTTTAAAACTACAAAACGTTTTTTGTTTTTTGTCCTTAATTTGCATTATTAGGAATCAAGAAGTTATCATGTAATTCAATTTTTCCTCAACAAAGAAGAATCAATACCATAAACATCCTATTCAAAAGGGTTTTCCAATAAAACCTATTATTTTGAATAGCCCGCTATTTCGGTAGATATCCCTTTCGGAGCTGTCATATTTTGACATTTGACAATTAAAACTACGCCATTAATAAAAATGGAACGATACACGCTCAACAACGCAGTGAAATTATTCAAATTCACTATAAAAATGGTGAAAATTTGGCAGAGACGGTTCGTAAAACTCGAACATTTTTGGGCCGTCGTGAAGCATCTTGTCGGATCGCAATACAGAACTTGGTGGAAAAATTCGAGCTGTTGGGACAACTTAGTGATGTGAAGAATAAAACCCGTGCACCGTCACGGAAACCATTTGCAATACCACCCGAGCCAAGGGTAATATTAAAAATGAGTAAAGGTTAAAATAAAAATGTGAAGTAAAAATAACAGTTAAAATTGTCCAAAATCACTATTATTGATAGTATGGCAGTAGAATTTATTAATAATATAAATTTTGTGGAGTTGTATGGAGAGTCGTTTTTAAAAAAAATCGAGATAATACTGCAAACGGATCTGTAAAGTTAAGAGCACAACAGTCGGGGCCAACAGCATATACGCACATAAAGGATTTAACTGTCAACATTTTAAACAAGCGCCGTACCAATTATTTCTTCACACAAAAAAAAAAAAAACAAAACAATGAATCGAAAGTGCTCTGTTTGTTTCCAAATTCTTGGCACACAACATTTCCGTTGGAACTCTCAATTCAATCGATGTTAAAACAATCGCTTTAACTGGAGCAAAAAATATATTTGCTTCTGCTACTCGAATCAAAAATTTAAACGTCAGCCTACCCCAAACAGAAATGGCTAATGCGGACGACCTGGTCGAGTTGTTTTTTTTCGATACGTTTTCACATTAAATTCACGAGGATATAAATTTGGATCTAGCACAATTTCCGAAACAGTTTACATAACGGAAATACATACATACCATTCCACTTGGAGCTCGAGTACAAGCTGATTTTCTAGAAGGCGTCCGATTAGGTGCAACAAATCCATCGAAGTTTGGAATCCAATTTTTTGTCAATGATTTAAACAAGTCAGGGGCTTCAACTTTTGAAATTCTCGGAAATTTAGAATAGAATCAAGATGATTGTATTCATTTAGAATGCCAAAATGATAAAATCCCCACGGACGGTTTAGTATTCCGTAGCTGGTATACAACTATTACTTTGGCTGTATACGGAACCCTTACAAACAACATAGCCGAAAAAATTGACAGTCCCCCACCGCCTATTGAAGTCATTCCAGAAGATGTGATCCCTCAACCAGCTCCTGAAATATTTGAACGTCAAGTATTTCCAGAGCCACAATTTGAAAGAAACTGAGCAACCACCGTACCCGGAAGATGCTTATTATCAGGCCTCAAGTCAAGATGGAATTCGCGAACATGAACCCAAACGAGTGTCAAGAGGAAAATCGCTTTCGTCGGAACGTTCAAACTCGCGACATCGCACAAATTCGAGATCAGATAGCAACGATCGAGATTATCCAAGTAGGCAGAACCGCGAATGGTCGGAAAGTTCGGAATATCGACATTCAAGACGCATAAGACGAGATCGCTCGCGAGACATACCAGAGCATTCCGAGCGCCAGCACGAGTGGCCTCGTACTCCCCCATCTCAATATGATAGTTCGCGTCGTCGACCACGTTCGGCTGAAACGGTAGATCATTTCTCGGATATAGGTGATGATTCCGATTACAAATATCGGCAGAAAAGCAAAACGGGTCTGCAACCATCTCGCCCGATTGACAATGACTCTGCGGCAACAACTCCTACGCCAGCACCCGAGGAAATACAAGAACTCGCTGCTATCGAAGATACAATGTCGCAGGGCGAACAGTTTGAACCGATCCTGAGTGATGATGAAATTGTTGGAGATGACGATAATACCAAGAAGAACAGGAGAATGAGGAAATGGACGTAGAAGAAGAGTTTGAAGATATAACTGAAGTATATGATCCATTCAAGATACCTCTTGTGCGTTTTGATTTCGATATGCTTCCAAGTTGTGCTCGTGAGATTGACAGTTTTGACAAACTATTAACGAAGTATGATCTTCAAAGCAAAACCACAACAACAGATGACTTTTTAAAGTCTTCAAATGATGAAAAGGAGAATTTCGTTTACATATACGAACAACTACTAACTCATTTGACACAAATCAATCCTTCGTCTTTCGACCAAAGAAATTTCATTCTGAAGTCAGTTTTCCAGGGCCGCAAAGATCGACTTAAACTCGCAACAAACATAGTAAAAATAGCGTTGAGCTTTGAGTGTGCGTGTGACCAACCCCAACCAGGCTTTAAAGTGCACCATATAAAAACAAGGTGCTCGACTTGCAGAATGCTTCGGCTCTTCAGTAGATTTCATCACGCACTGCATCAAAGTCGAAAAGTGCGATCCATTCAATGACTTGACCTCTGAAATATCTGTTTAATATAGAAAATTATTCAATGGAAGAGGGAGGTGAAGAAAAGAAGGTGGCGAATGATGAAGGAGTCATGAAAGAAAAATCCAAGCGTATCACTTGAGATTTCGATCGGCTTCCGAAGTTGAGGATTGAAATTTCATTTCGGATTCAAACACATTATCACATGAGTGCAATTGCAAATACCAAGGACGATACCGATGCTTTAATCGAGCACTTACATGCGCTTTATAGTCAAACATGATACACCCCTGGACGAACTTATACTGTTGAGGCACTGACTTCTATTAACAACAACATTGAGCCCTATTACATACATCTCATTGAAAAAGTGCGAAAGTGTCAAGCACAAAGAAATCCTGACTCACCTGCTCTCAAGTATAAATCCCCAGTATTAAGCTACTCAGTCGACTTGATCGACTGCTGCACTCGACATTCTTTCTAATGACGTTCGTTTTCTTGCTGAACACGAAAGTATTCTTGTTGACCTTGCAAAGCATCATGAGGTACTCGAGTCGTCAGTTTTAGCGGTGCTGCAAGAAATGGCAATATTTTTGAAGCCGCTTGAAACAAGCAATAGCTTTTCATACGATGACGTGTCACCTCTTTGTGAAGTGATTAAAAGGAGTTTAGAGTATATTACCACATTTCCTGGGGACTTGATTATGGCGCTAAGGATTTTAAAACACTTGAGCATTGCAGACCAAAATATTGATTTCGAGAAACATACAAAAACACAATACTGACAGAGTGTCAGTCACATTGACATTTACACCTGATGGGCGAGTGTGCTAAAAGAAAGGAAATTTGGATTTCAATTGCCTGATGCACACCAGTTGGGGGATCGCAATTGAACAATGAATCACCCAGGGAAAAAGTTAACGGCTCGCCGGTTAAAACCGAGCCGATGACAAGTTGGGTAGACAGACCTATGCTCATGTCAGAAGGGTTTTGAACTCAACTTACAAAATGAAGCCAGCGGTAACGAATAAATTCAAGAAGCATGCCAAAGACGATTTTATTGGAAAAAATATGAAATTCAAAGATCATACTATTATTGACAAAGTTGAACGAATTTTGACTATTTGTTATTGTTGTACTCATAAATATTTCCCTTGATAAATGTTTTCAGATTTTTTAGATCACAGGTGTCCATTCGCGAGGAAGGAAACAAATTTTTCGTGTATTTTCCCCTCCTGTGCCCCCACTGAAGCAAAAACTGTCAGTTTAAGAACTGTTTTGAAAAGCGCTTACAAAAAACTTTCATTTGATACTCATATCGGCTACCTTTGATGAAAGTTTTTTTCAGGGGTCAGTCCTCTGTACTGAAATCATCGATTCATGGCCAATTTTTTTGAATCCTAGTATTGTTGCAAAGCCCTTTTGCTAGGAGCTCTCTCCTGCCCCTCTCCTCCTCCTGCCTCCTCAACTTTTTTCACTATGAGTATTAATTGTAGGACGGACAGACGAACACAGGTCGTGATTGCAATAGGGTTTTGTATTTTAGTACAAAGCCCTAAAAAGAAAGAACGGCTCTTTCTCTTTTCTGGCGGGTAAGGATCAACAACCGAGGACCAAGTGTGGACAGCGAACCGAGATTTTTGGAAATTTATCAAGGGATGATATTTGCGACAGGGAAAATTACAACAGCAGCCACGATTCAATAAAGGGAGATTGGCGACATCAACTCAACAATAAGCGCGCTGGCAGGAGAGCTTTGCAACGCAGATTACTTCAGGGGGCCCCCAACTAGGTAGAGTAAGTCAAGTTTCAATTAATTAAAGTTCCATCTTGAATTTTCTTTGCACTTTACCATGAAATATATGATAAAATAGAGAAAATATTTTTGATTATTTAAAAGAAAAATAGGATTGCCACGAAGTTAATGTGTACGAGTACACCTGGCTCGGGTGTGTTCAGGAGTAGGTTTTCGTTGCGATTTATTCCGGGATTTCTTTTTGCGCAGGTGTTTTTCTTAGATTTTCGCTCGTGCGTGTTACAGGGTGCGATCGGGAGTCAATTTACAGTGCAAATTATTCCGGGATTGTTTAGCGCGGGTGTTTCCCTCAGATTTTCGCTCGTTGCGAGTTATGCCGGAAAATCTGAGCCCGGTAAGCTGCGCAATTGGTCACCCAGTGAGTCTAGTCCTCCCCTGTTAGGAAAAAAAATTCTGAGTGGTAGTTCGAGTTGTGTGAGTGGTGTTCGGCGGCCGCGTTCTCGCTTGGCGGCTTTTTAGGACTAGAGGATAAGCGAGTGGCTCCTCCTTCGACCGTCTCCGACGGCAAGCTGGGTCCGAGGTCCTTAGCCGAAGGAACTCCCACGCCGTCACTCAAGAAGAGCCGAGAATATTGCTGCTGTAGCCGAAAGTGTTGAAGAAAACCTAGGTTTGACCATTCCTCGTCGGTCTTTGGAATTAGGCATTCCACAAACGATATTACACGGTATTTTGCATAAAGATTTGGGTTTTAAGGCTTATAAAGTTCAGATAACCCAAGAACTCAAGCCGGTCGATCATCAACAACGTCGTGTCTTTGCTGATTGGGTCCTTAAAATGCATGAAAATGATCCGAAATTCCATCCAAAAATCATCTTGAGTAATGAGGCCCATTTCCACCTCGGTGGCCTCGTCAACAAGCAAAATTGTCGCATCTGGGGCTCGAAAACCCCAAGAGTTATTGTTGAAAAGTCTCTGTATCCTCAACGTGTGACTGTTTGGTGCGGTTTATGGTCCGGCGCACAGTGGTGCAAATGCGGAAAAAACCCCAAAAATTGAAATGCTTGATTTCAATTCGAACTCATTAAAACCTAGTACCTGAAGGTTTAATTTGTCACATTCAGCAGAAAAAGCTGCAATATTTCAATTTGCGTAGCCTATACAAATTGATATTTCCATGAATCTTACAGTGGTGGTATTTATTGCTTCACTGTACTTGTTGTTATAATTGTTCTCCTCGTGAAATATAAGTGAAATTAATTTAATTGAAAACTTTGACTTTGCATTTCAGACGTTTTTTGAGTGACTTTCTCAATATTGAGTAATAAATGAATTATATTGGTATGTTTATAATTAAATATAAAAATAGTAAAAAGTTGCATTAGAAAATTTTCTTAACTTAGTGAAACAAAACGCTTACCTCCGCGTAGTTGATAGTAAAACTGAAAAAATAAAACTCTAATCTAACTGTTCAAACAGTTTTAGCTGCGACTACATGCGACTCTGGCAGTTTTTTACATATTAGTCGAGCAAAAATAGCTAATAATAACTAGAGTAAATTCCCTTAATGATGATTCTGACTGTATCTCAATGCAATTTCGCTTACAAATATTCAATAGGATGTTACAGTTAAGGCGTAAGTAATTAGTTATGCAAGTAGACGTACATCTCATCTACACGTACATCTCAACCCAAATTCTTGGTAGAGCAATAAATCGAAAAAACACGCGTTTTCTTTTTTTAAATAACTCTCGGTAAAACCCGGGACATTCGAATCATACATTTTATGATGAGATAGAGTTAAGATTTTATGTCTCGGATAGGGAAAATCCTCAAGCCATAAAATACTTAGGATAAGGAAAATCCTCGAAAATTATGAATGTATGTTATGTAATTAAAGTTGGTAAGATACATATAGTTAAGAATAGTTCGTAAGGTATAAAGAGGATTGTTAGGTTGATAAGAGTTCAGTTGAGTTCTCGTGTATCTTAATTGTTACTAGACAAATTTTAAATCTGTTCAATGTTAACGGTCCGTGTAAGAAAATCATAATGTCAAATATTGTGATTCCTTATTCTCTATTGTTCGACTTTTTTTTGAGTTCAGGCAATGATTTCGAGGGCCTGGTAAACTTAATCAAAATTAATTTTCCCTTATTTAAAGATGATAGTATTTCTTTTGTTGCATCAGCAATACAAAAACGATTTTTGCCTCATTTTAGACAGAAATTAAATTCCGTATGTCGAAATCGGGAAAAGTTTTTCAAAAAATATAAAGACTGGCTTGAAAACGATTTCAAGTGCACAATTGAAGATTTTGGTGAAGGTTCATCAACTTCAACGAGTACAAGTGGAAGGGACAAAAAAAGACTTTGAATTCTGCAGTGACCGAGCAAAGCGATACAAAGTCAAAGAATTAAAACAGAACTATTCTCAAGATATTATTGAGGCTGCATCAGCACCTGTGGTACGCAAAAAAGACAGTTTTTCTTCGGATTCCGCTTCAGCTTTAATCACTCAGGCCAAACTTTCGAAATACCAATATGAGGTAATTCGACAAGCCAGTAAATCAATAGGCCATGATATATTCCCGGGATATAAAGAAGTCATCGCAGCAAAAAAAGACTGCTATCCTGAAGACATTTCAGTGACAGAAACCTCTGCTTATGTGCCACTGCAAAAACTCCTAGACCACACTACTCAAAGAATATTTAAAACGATTCCTGAAGATGACATAACCGAAACTGATTTCGTGCTGCAGACCAAGGGGGGTTGCGATGGTGCATCTGGTCAAAGTGAGTACGCACAAAAATTTCGTAGCTCTGATACGACCGACATATCTGACTCACATTTATTTATGACATCAATGGTCACCCTCAGACTTATTAGTAAAAAAAATTCTTCGCGCACTTTCTGGGAAAATACACGGCCTTCATCAACAAGGTTTTGCAGAGCCATCAAATTCCAATTTGCAAAAGAAACTCCAGCTTTAATTCTAGAAGAAAAAAACCGCGTTGAAAGTGAAATTCAAAAACTCAGGGAACCCAAAATCATTATTAAGGGACAAGAGATATTGGTAAAACATGACCTATTTTTTACCATGATAGATGGCAAGGTTGCCCAAGTTGTAACCGGAACAGCCTCATCTATGAACTGCGTCATTTGCGGTGCGAAGCCATCCGAGATGAATGAGTTAGAGTCCATAAGCTCGAAGAATATCAACGACGAAGCTTTAAAATTGGGAATGTCCACCTTACATGCTCGAATTAGATTTATGGAGTATGTTTTACACTTAGGATACAACCTTTCTTTTAAATCATGGAAAACAAATCCAGACACTAAACCAATAAAAGAGGAGAATAAAAAAAGAATTCAAAAAGAATTTAAAGAACGATTGGGCATCAATGTCGATGTTGTAAAACAAGGTTCAGGAACGACAAATGACGGAAACACTTCAAGGAGATTTTTCAGCGATGCAAAACTGGCTGCCGAAATCACAAAGGTTGACGAATCTCTAATCAAACGGCTTGCTGTCATTTTGGAGGTGATTACATGCAGTGCCCAGATTGATGAATCGAAATTTGGAAAATATGCTCAGCAGACGGCAGAAATGGCCGTGTCCTTATACCCTTGGTATTATATGCCGTCTTCTGTGCACAAAGTTTTAATTCATGGAAAAGAAATTATAAAATGTGCAGTACTCCCAATAGGATCATTATCAGAAGAAGCACAAGAAAGTCGAAACAAAGATTATAAATATTATAGGTATGCAACGATTTTTATTCATAGCTTAGAGGAAATTTTAATGATTGTTATAAATTATTTTGCAGGACTCATCACTCCAGAAAGTGCTCCCGAGTGGCAACAAATGAAGATGTTTTTCATGCAATTTTAATTTCTTCTGATCCTTATATTAACTTTTGCCGACCAGAACCAAATACTAAAACACTATCTTTAAGCGAAGAAGCAAATCAATTGTTAATTTAATAAAAATTTTAATGTTCATTCATACGAAGTGTACTTATTGTTTGAAAATCCTTTAGCTCTAAATAATTTGTAATGTGGAATGTTCCTTTATTCATGTTTTGCATTTAAAAATTGTCATTAAATAGAAATATTGAAGTGCCTTACCTTACAACTAATGGATTTAAATGTATCAACATTGAAAAATTCTTAATTCACTATTCATTAATAAACTGAATAACATTTTCTAATGTAATTTTTCATTCTGAATCCAATGAACCCGATTTCGTGTTGATACGACCATCCATTCTCAAGATATCGAGTTTTTTCCGCTTTTTCGACCATTTTGCCCCACTGTGCGGCGTAGTCATTGGACCTTACTTTTTCGAGAATAAGGCTGAAGCAACAGTTACGGTGAAAGGATTGCGCTATCGAGGGATGATTAATGATTTTTTATGGCCGGAATTGGATGGTATTGATCTTGACAATGTTTTCTTACAACAAGACGGCGCTACGTGCAACACAAGCAACGAAACCATTGACCTTTACGGGAAAAGTTTCCGGGCCGTGTTATCTCTCGAAGAGGTGATAACAATTGGCCACCGAGATCTTGTTATTTAACACCTTGCGACTTCTTCCTTTGGGACCACGTGAAAGAGAAGGTATACGCCCATAGCCCAGCGTCGATTCAAGACCTCAAAGATGGAATTCGTGAGCCTAACGAGGACATACAGGATCAGTGTAATAAGTAACCGGACTGAGCCTGCCCCGCGCCCTCAAAGCGTCTGCTAACCGGTGCTTGGAGAGATAGCATCGAGCGAGAGCGGAGTGCGTGTTCAGTGACGTCTTCGGAGTAAAAATGGAGCGTAAGATCGAGCAACGTGTTAGCATCAAATTTTGTGTCAAACTCAAGAAAACGGCCACGGAAACTCTTCAAATGAATCAAGAGGCTTACGGTGAGGATCCTCTGTTCAATACTCAAGTGTTTCAGTGGCACAGAAATTTCCGGGAGGGCCGCGATGACGTCCATGACAAACAGCGTGTCGGTCCTCCATCAAAGAGTCACAGGGACACAAATGTGCAAAAAGTGCGTGATGTGTTGAACAGTGATCGTCGTCTGAGCATTCGGGCTATAGCAGATGAGGTTGGAATTGATAAGATGACCGTTCACAACATTATTAAGAACGATCTGGGCATGAGGAAGATCTGCGCGAAGCTGGTACTCAAACACCTGACTGATGAGCAAAAGGAGCGTCGTGTTGCTGTCGCTTCGGAAATCCTTGATCGACTGCAAACCGAACCAGAGTTCTTGCAGCCCGGATATGGCACCAGCGGACTTCTATTGGTTCCCCAAGATCAAGAGACACCTTAAGGGGACGCGGTTCGGGACTCTGGAAAACGTTTAACGTGCTTCGACGAGGGCTCTAGACAGCATCAAGGTTGCCGACTTCCAGGGAGCGTTCGGGGATTGGTAAATCCGGTATCAGCGTGTTATCGACTCCAATGGGGACTACTTTGAAGATTTCTAAAGAAAAATTGTACATATTTTGCCAATAAAAAATTTCCTGAGGTCAGTCCGGTTACTTATTATTCAGTCCCTGTAGGGCAGCCACTTTGCAATTTGGTTATGGAAAATTTCATTAAAAGTATATGGTCCTGTAAGCGTGTCGTGGTGGTCATTTGCCGGATGTTATTTTTTAGTATTAAAGTTATACCTTGTTCTTTATAATGAAATAAACATCTGATCATTTATATTAAAAGATGGCATTTTTCTTTTAATATCAAAATAGCACCTCTTATTGGAAAACCCTGTATAAGTAAAGTACATACTAGAATAGGGATGAAGAAGTCCTGGACTCTCAATAATTTTTCCATGTTCCCAACTATGTTTTATACCGAAGATGTATGAGAAATAAATTAATTGGAATTAGAAAATTGTAAAATTACTATACAGACCTTGTAAAGCGTTACATAATTCTTATGTAAGTCTAGTTTTTTACTGAACTAGTCAAGCTTAAAATGAACTGAATGCGATCAAAACACCTGCTATATGAAAATATATAAATCGCCGTATACTGATCCATAAGTTGCCCAATCAGATCTTAAAGTCTTTCTTATTATACAGACAACATGACATCTCGAAACCCTCAGCGGAATCTAAACACTTGAATGCACTTTCTAAATTATGTTTCACATAATACATTACCCTCTTTCACATACACAATTGGCTCCTCGGTTGGAGGCGTCAAAGAGTGTTCGATTGCGCAATTCACCTTATTAACAATAAGCTCCTCATTGTATGTTAAGATTAATTAATGCAAGCGACCCAAAAATCCTCTATTTTAAATCTACGAGTATGTAAATTTTCCACGTGCTGAGTCGCGTATTTAGCTCTTTATTGTCCGAGTTGTACTTGTAACTAGAAAATTTCCTACAAACAATTGTTGTGGGCGCAACACGCAATTAATTTGAGTCTTGTTATCGTTTGATTTTTTTTCTTCTGTTTTTGTTTTTATATTGTGTTCATTTCGCAAGTAACAAAAAATCATTTATGCGTACTTTCCTTGAAATGAGGAAAGAATATGTAACACGGTTTCTATTTCTTGTTATAGGTAGAAATACTTTTATCTGACGTTGATTGTGGCACATGAATAATTACGATAAATTGTTCGCCGCACTATTTTGTAATGCTTTCGATAATTTTTGTTTTGCGGTCACTTAGCAATTTAGTTTTGTTAGAATATTTCCGGTTACGATTATCTGAGGCATGTATGAAGCTAATCACCATTAGCGCGTTCGCAATAGAAAGTGGAAAGAATAAGAAGAAAGTATTTAAAAGAGTGAATGTTGTGAAAGATTTTTTCCATGTATTTAGACCAGTGTTATTATGTAATTAGCGAAAAAATACTTCAATATTTTAATCACGCATAAGGCCATAATGTCTTGTATTTAGCTTAGACATATTATATCCATTGGAGTACTAACCTCGTTGCATAAATATTTATTTAGGTTTAGAGCAAGTATTAACGTCGGAGCATATTAGTTTCGCTTTACACTATCTGCAATTATATTGACAGGCTTTCATTTTGAATTCCGGAGCAAGTTCATTACACCATGGACTTTTAAGACAACGGTTTTGATCCGATTATTTGCATACGTTTCGCGACGTCAACTATCATAACAAAATAGATTGGATAGTAAATATTTACTAATGGCGCACATGAAATTTATACAAAACTGACCTTAGATGCTATCAAACCGTGCATTATTCAAATCTGCACAAAATATAAATATATGTATATAAAATTCAATATTGTAGGAAGAGTAAAATATGTGCAAAAATTATTCAAATGACCTTAAAATGACAATTTTTAATTTGATTGATTTCGTTGCTACCAACCGATTCATTTGATTGTTGCAGACCATGAATATGGATTTCATTTGCATGATATGTTAATAGTACTATATAAATTGCAAGAAAATATGTCAGAGGTTGTCGTTCGCTAAATTTAATGATCGTGGTGCATTATAAAATTTCACACGGTCTTCCGCAAAAATTATGGCGCTTCTTCTCATTTATTGTTTTGTCCCACTTATATTGAAAAATCGTTTGCAAATAAGATTCATAGCCGAAAACTAAATGAGAAAAAAAAATCAAAGAGAATTGTTACATTCTAAATGATTTCAAAGTAACAAACGTTGAAGATACCTGCGAAGAAAATTATAAATCGTTTTCAAAATCCACTAACCGAATATACAGGTAATCCACGGCTTATAATAATGCATTTCAAATTCCTTCTCAATAAGTAGTCTTGCAACCAAAAACATTTTCTTTCAATTTCCTAACTAAATATTTGACCAAATGCTTTCCATTTTTCTTATCACTCGTTCGCTAACTAGTACAAATACTCGTATCTTTCAATTTAACCAAACCCGACATTTTTATCAATTCCATTTTCCAGAGAATTTCTTTAGTCGAAATTTAGGAAGAGATTATCGGAAGGTAAAACAAGATTTTTGTGTAAATATATTTTACCTGCTTTTGGTCGGTCACCCGAAATTTGATAAGAATCAAATAGGTAGCATCGATTATTGGACACATGCCTATGAATTTATTTATTTAGGGAAAGGAAAGATGATAAAGTTGAATGAACGCAGCGAGTTTTCAGTCAATAATGGATTATTGGTTACAAATTAGAGGCAACTGATTGCTCATACTCACTTTGTCGGTATCTGATTGAATATTTCATGGATTTTTGGTAAATTTCAGGTTTGGAGCTTGCTATGATTTTTCTTAAACATTCGAGGACGAATTAGAATTAATTAACATGTACATAACTATTCTAGTGTTCTCAAAGTACACAAAAATCTTGCAAAAATCACGAAAATGATAACAATTTAACCCCATACATTACACTTTCTAGTGTTATGTGACACGCAGGTCTTCTCGGACCCGCATTTTAATTCTTAGCCCAGTCATATTAGGTAAAAAAAGGGGTCAACCTCGGAATGAAAGATAATAAGCTGCAAATTGGTATGAACCTTTGTTTTGTCATTCTAAATGTTGTCTCAAAAGTCACAATCGTTATCGTGTTCGCGTCTCAAGATATTCAAGGTCAAAGGTCACAAAAATCGGTTTTTCGCGAATATCTGGCTTCCTATCGGTTAAATGAGATTTGCATTTATTATAAAAGTTGTAGGCTATAAAATTCCCTACAACTTTTGTTTAAACTTTTTTTTCATACGACCAACCGTTTTGAAGGTAGAGCGCGAAGAGTGCACATCGTACAGTCATATACGGCCTAATGCAAGGTCAAGCGTGAGTTATGGTTATCAGTACGTTATAAAGTCAATTATTTACTTGGAAATGATAATTATTAAACAATGCCTATTATTTATGTACTAACTATTAATTATTTATATTTAATTAAAGTAAGTAACTTGATTTGCAACGGTACAATTTCAAACTAACGAATAATCTTGACTCATACAAAGTGGAGAGAGTGGCCTTGAATACTATAGAACATCTGTCCCGGCAATGAATAGAAAAGGGCATAGGGTAGGGACAAGTATTTTCAGGTATATAAGTATTGAGAAATTTATGCGTTTTAAAGAAAAGATATATAATGTCGTGTTAACTTAAAATAAAACTAAAATATATAATCCAGAATTAATAATATTTTATACTTAAATAGTTAAATATGAATAATTATATATAAATAATCAAGTTACTTACTTTAATTAAATATAAATAATTAATAGTTAGTACATAAATAATATATATAATTATTCCTATTTAACTATTTAAGTATAAAATATTATTAATTCTGGATTATATATTTTAGTTTTATTTTAAGTTAACACGACATTATATATCTTTTCTTTAAAACGCGTAAATTTCTCAATACTTATATACCTGGAAATACTTGTCCCTACCCTATGCCCTTTTCTATTCATTGCCGGGACAGATGTTCTATAGTATTCAAGGCCACTCTCTCCACTTTGTATGAGTCAAGAATATTCGTTAGTTTGAAATTGTACCGTTGCAAATCAAGTTACTTACTTTAATTAAATATAAATAATTAATAGTTAGTACATAAATAATAGGCATTGTTTAATAATTATCATTTCCAAGTAAATAATTGACTTTATAACGTACTGATAACCATAACTCACGCTTGACCTTGCATTAGGCCGTATATGACTGTACGATGTGCACTCTTCGCGCTCTACCTTCAAAACGGTTGGTCGTATGAAAAAAAAGTTTAAACAAAAGTTGTAGGGAATTTTATAGCCTACAACTTTTATAATAAATGCAAATCTCATTTAACCGATAGGAAGCCAGATATTCGCGAAAAACCGATTTTTGTGACCTTTGACCTTGAATATCTTGAGACGCGAACACGATAATGATTTTGACTTTTGAGACAACATTTAGAATGACAAAACAAAGGTTCATACCAATTTGCAGCTTATTATCTTTCATTCCGACTGGGCTATCTTGCAAATTCAGCTGTGACTTTCCGAAGGTGACATTTTCAACTTTTAAATTCTACGTCTAGCAGTCGTTGCGCATAAGACGTGTATTCAATCACTCCTGTCAATAATTTTAAAAATTAATTAATTTTTACAAAAGCCAGTCGAAACTAATTTTTTAATTGGAAATCATCGCCGTCGAATTATTCGAACAATTATTGAATACCTGAAGTTTCATTTCTGCAGAAGTACCAAAACGCAGAAATACATTCAAGGGAAGTCCCGGCTTATGAAAATTCCCTCTAATCTCGCTGCAAAAGCAACAAGATGGAGGAGCCCGATGGCTTCAGTTATCAACTAGAACGGTCGTATAGCAATAAACAAAAACTGAAAATTTTATCAGTCATCGAAATCGAGCACCTAGTCAAAGCTAACGACAAAGTGGAGAAGTATGAGAGGAAAAATGAAGAACTCAGACTTAGGATCCAGTCGCTAGAAGAGCGAGTTGACAAATTAACGTTCAATAAAGGAAAAGAAACCACCAAGAAAGAAAAGAAGTACGGTCAAAAGCGACCGGAGACAAAAAATCAAAGAAACCGCAACAGGAACCTGATCAAGAAGATGTCCTCAGCGCAGGCAGAGCAAACGTCAGTACAAACTTTTATGCAGCGGTAGCTGGGCTAGATGATTCCATGGACATTGAAGCGGGTAAAGGTAACGAAAATTCTGAACATTGTTTTGTTAAACCTGGTAATAAATTCAACGAATATTCAAAACCTAAAAAAAAAGAGAAGAAACCAATAGTTCTGTCTGCTGGTCCGTCTGTCAATGTTAATCAAAAGAAAGAAAAATTCCCACCAATCAATGTATTTGGGCAAACAGGCAAAGATATGGTTCGGCTTTTGGCAGCCGAAAGTAAATTAAATGATTTTGAAATCAAAAGAGTGAATGCCGACAAACTGACGAGTAGAACTAAGTCATTGGTTGACATTGGTACACCCCCCAAGAGCGAAAAAAACCAGACTGTTTGTTGAAGGGTCTGGACAATGGAGGTGCTTCAAGAAATTGCACCAGAAAAAGGATTTATTACAGTTTAAGACTTTGCAACAAGGAGATCGATTGTCGAGCCTAACAACTTGCCTTATTACTTAGTCCAGATTTTGGGGAAAAGCAGTCCAAGTGCCTTTCAAAAAATAAGGTGCTTGAACTTCCGAGTGGTGAGATGGGAATGCCTCCAGAAGAGCGAGGTCAACCAATGCTACAGGTGCCAAAGATTTAGTCATTCGGCTGCCAATTGTGCCATGAAATATAGATGTGTAAAGTGTAAGGATGTCCATGCTCCCGGCGAGTACAAATTAGCTCAGATGGAGCCAAAAGAAAAACTATGTTGTGTGAGCAGCAGAGTCTTTGGTCATCCAGCACCATATCGAGGATGCCTTCGGTATCAAGAAGCAAAATTAAAGTTTACTCTTAGAATTCCTTGTCAAGGAAAAGCTTGACATCATGTTTCCCACTGAAACCCATCTGAATTCATGACACTCCATGACATACAAGGATGAAATCAAAATCCTTGAATGTCATGGCGTGTCATGAATCGAGGCGAAATAATTGGGTAAACGGTGATGGGGGAGGTGGCACCGAGATATTGGTTAGAAGATCTTATTGTTTTCAAAATATTGATAAAGTCGTATTCAAAAGCTTTGAATCACTTGTAGTGTCCGTTATCAGAATTTCACTGCCAAGTGGGGATAACCTCTTCGTTATCTCTGTCTATGCAACCGGTCGAAATGTTCTCAAGTTCAAAGAGGAGCTCAATTCCTTGTTTGACATACTCAAATTGAACAGGCTGCATACTTATTATATTCTTGCTGGTAACCTGAACGCCAAGCATACAGCATGACTGAACGCCAATAATCCAAGAGTTGTATATTTGAAATCGTGGATAATGGAGAACCAAATTGAATACAGGTACAATTTATATGGGCCGGAGTTCACAACATACCGTAGGACGAATTCATATTTGGACCTCTGCATTGCTGACGCTAAACTTGAATTTCGCTTTAACAGTGCTCAACGGAAACTGCAGGTGCTTCCTTATGATAGCGACCATAATTCGATCTTGATGGAAATCAATCATCAAAGGGATAATGAAAATCATGGGTTTAATTTCAAAAGAACGGACTGGGAAAAGTTTCAAAAGAAGTTTAATCGAGATTACCAGGAGCAATGTCCTCCTTCTGATGATCGCAATTCTTGTTCAATGGTTTCTAATGACAGGAATCTAATTAACAATCAAATCGATCTCTATTTGTCCAAGTTAAAGAAGCTAACTTTGTAGACGATTGAGAAAGTAATTCCCAAGATTAAACATCGAAACAATATGGAAGGATATGATACATCAACCACTGCAAAGTTGAAAAGAAAGGAACGCCTTCCTCTCACACGTGTCAACAATACTTATCGGCGATTTTTGGACTACAACCATCCCTCATTGACTTTATCGAAAGTACATCCAAAGGCGCTCCGAACTTAATCCGTTCATTCTTCAGGAGTGAGGTCAGCAATCAATGGGCAAACAGAGAGCAATTGGCCCACATGACCCACAAGGCGCTTTCACGAAAGTGAATAGCATATTCCGAAAGAAGTCTCGATTCAAGGTATCGAATCTTGAAGGTCGCTAGTGATGAGATAAATCTTCTCGAGATGGCTGGTATCGAAATTGATAGAACCACTCCGGATAAAAATTGAATATGTGATAATTGCAGAAACATGCCGTGATTTGAACGCTTTTTGAACTAGTTCATCTACCAAACCCTGAAAGAGGGAATCAAATATTTTCAGAGGTCGTTGAAGCAAAAATATCCAACTATATGCGATAACGAATCATGCCTGAACGGCGAATGAACTCTTCATTTCAATGAAACATAGCCATCTGACCTCATACCGTACATGAATCTTCTTGATTATTTTGTCAGCTATGAAGACTTGTGTTCCATATTACGCAGGGTAAATAACAAGAAATCATGTGGTACTGATGGTGGTTTGACTGAGGTTGCTATTAGGAATGATTGCATATTGTTCAACAACATGTTGAGCAATTCATATTTCCTAAATGAGTGGAAAAAGGCCAAAGTATTTCCAAACTTGAAAAAAGGAAAATCTTTGCGTCCCAAAAGCTGTCGCCCAATCAGCTTGATGCCTAACATCAGCAAGGCGTTGAAGTGATGCTAAGCAAAGCATTAAACGCCCACATTGAGAAATATGATTTGATGCCGAATTGCCAATTTAGTATTCGTGCTAGGCAATCGAACATATATGCGATAACGAATGTAAGCTCAGACATCTGTTGGAAACTAAGCAACAGAGGATGTGCTGGAGTGTGTCTCATTGATACGGAGAAAGCCTTCAATACGGTGTGGTTCGATAAACTAGTTTTGAAACTCCTTCAGGACAGCTTCCCCAGACACCTTGTCGTCATGATGTTATACTGGTAATCATTTGTTGTAACTGACGACAATGCGAGACTCCAAAGTCTTGAATGGTCTACAGCAGGGAACAGTTACTGCGCTTCTGGTCTTCTCAATATTCATTCACAAGCTATTGAACGGCATTGATTTGAACGTCTTGCCAACAAGATTATTGGCAGCGTTTGCTGATGATCTGATCTATATATGGCAGGCCAAAAAGCTACAATGGTTCGGAGCAATCGTTAAAAAATTGTTAATGATGTGCAGCTGTACATCGACAATTGACGAATAAAAATCACTGCGCAGAAGTGGGAAACAATTTTGTTTTGGGCAACGCTGCAGGGAGGGGCGGTTCCACATAAATACTGCGTTTCATACCTCGGTGTTCAACTCGATTAATATCTGTACTATACTGAAAATGTCAAAATCATGCTCACTAAGGTACAAAGAGCAGTCTTGAGTCTTTGACGACTCTTTCACCTCAAATACAATGATCAAAAGGTCAAAGATATCTGTTACAAGACCATGATTAGACCAGTTTTGACATATGGATATAAGAATTGGCCCAACCAGAGTGCTAGTACCATAGAAAAATTAAGAGTTTCCGAAAGGAAATGTCTTCGTACATGTAGTGGTTTGCACAGGAAGCCTGAGACGGATTGGAAGCACTAAATATTGAATAGAAGGATTCATCAAACTGCTCAAGTGATAAGAGTCGATATCTTCCTATTGAAACTTCTTCGGAATCATATCACAAGATCTGTAACTGTAAGTTGGATTTCACAGCCGCTCCACCCTACAGACGGGTATATTACGACCTGCCTCGCCACTGGCTTCGTTCCTCCAGAAGCATTCGTGTATTCAGACATGAATAGATATGTTTTTGATTCTAATGGTGACCGGACCCTATAATATATATATTAACGGTCCCCCGATAACAAGAAAAAATATCCTCCGGATTCGAGTTCACTAGACCAACAATTCCAATGCAGATACTCATTTGCTAGATTCGTTGAGCTTAGTCGGGCTGAGACAGAGTAGTCTAGGTAGTGGTGGCTGAAGGACAATATCTAAATTATTTGTGTTTATTTTCAGTTTTTGTGTTTTTCGTTACTTAGTTCTTGAGTTTCAGCTGCTTATTGCTACATTTAGTGTTGTTGTTTATTTGTGTTAAAAATTAGGGGTAGGTTGCAATATTTAGGATAGGTTTATATGATGTTTATACTAGTATGTTTAGAGATAAGGTTTAACGTTTAGGTTTGGAATATTGTGATACTATAGTTTATTATATGGTAAAGTTTTTCGTTGAGGTTGTAAGATATTAGGCTTTGGCATCCCAGTGAAATTAGTCCGTCTTACCAAAATCACAATGACGTCGACGACCTCCCAAGTCCGCATCAATAACCAACTCACCGATGCTTTTGACACAAACATCTTGCTAAAGCAGGCAGATGGGCTGGCCCCATTGCTATTCAATTTGGCTCTGTAGTGGGGTGGACTGAATATTCAAATGATAAGCTGTAGAAGGTGGCGCCAGTCGGAAGATATCTGAACCAAAATAATCTTTGTTAAAAATCAAATTGGGCACAAATTATTTTACACATAGACTTATGCTCACACACACACAGATACATAAATAGCGTAGAATATTTTATTACCCACGATAAAGGGTTTTCCATTCAGGACATACCAATATTATCTATTAATAAAACACAGAAATATTTGAGAAATTGAATTATAATTTATTGGGGGTGTGGTGCAATCATCACATTTTATTAATGAAATTCGATTTTGGTCATATGAACATCAAGAGCCCATTTCCAGTGGTCGATTCTTTGGACAAATTCTCCACCACTCTGGCACACATTTCAACCGGAACGTTGGCAATTTCACGTTAGATGTTGCCTTTGAACTCGTCTAAAGTCGCAGGCTTGTTGGCAGAGACCAGTGACTTGATACAGCCCCATAACAAGAACTCCAATGGCGTTAGATCGCATGAATGAGGCGGCCATTTGACCGGACCATTCCTCGAGATAATACGTTCACCAAATTTGCCTTTCAATAAATCGACTGCGAGGCGTGCTGTGTGGCTAGTAACACCGTCTTGTTGAAACCACAGATCGTTGATGTCAATTTCAGTCAGTTCTGGTCATAAATCTTCCAACGTAACACGAAAGCGCTCAACATTGACGGTAACATGGCGGTCGTTTTCATCGACGAAAAACTACGATCCAAACACACATCCGGCATGAAAACTGTACCATACAGTAATTTTTTTGCGGATACAAAGCTGTCTCAAGAAGCTTATGTGGGTTTGTTGCTGACCAATAATGCATATTTCGCTTAGTAACAAAGCCATTGAGCCAGAAATGAGCTTCATTGTTGAAGATGATTTTTCGATGAAATTCTTCATTTTCTTCAAGCTTTGCCAGAGTCCAATCGGCATTTCGAATGCTCAAGTGGCTTTAGTTCTGATCTTGTAGCTATTTAGGCCAAGAAATTTTTGCAAAATACGCCAGAGTGTCGTTTGAGCGATGCCAAATTCTTGAGAATGACGTGGATTTGATTTAGGTCATTTTGAATCGGTGCACTTACGGCTGCGATATTTCCTTCGCTTTAAGCGGTACGACGTCTTTTTGGCACCGGAACGTGCAATAATGAAAATTTGACTCCAATTTGTCCACTACAGCACGCACAGCCTGTCGAGCGGGACGATTATTATGGCCGAAAATTGGAATAACCGCTCTTAAAGTTGCGACCACCGACTCAGAGTTTCGGTAATAATTTCTAAACGTTACTGGTTCGTGAACTTTTCCGAGAGAAAAATGTTGACTTTAACTTTTTGACATTGACAATTTATTAAAAAAGTTTAAGGGTGCGTTCGTATAAAGATAAGAAATTGTTATGTCTTTAATGGAAAACCCTATACAATATATTCATACGTTCGCATGATTTCTTTTTAAACCTAAAGTAATTTTTTTTTCACGGGTTTTCTTCATCATTACGAATTTTTTTATGCGATATTCGGTCGTTTTAAACGAGTTTGCATAGAATGGGTACTTCAAGTAGGCTGAGGGTCAGTTGTTTTAAAGTAATTCATTTTTACTGAAGTTTGGACAATGATCCGATTGATAATATAGCATATGGTTGGATCAAAAGCTCACAGAGTAGAAAAATCGTGCATTGATATTGCTGTGATATATAAGAATGCAAATGTATGTAACTTCACTGAATACGGTTATATTAGACGTTGACATACAGAGTAGGATAATGCTGTATTGATCTATCACGCTACAAAATTTCATTGAATTTACCTATCTAATCTACTTTATGTTTAATAGCTCTAGCTTTTTCAGTTCCTGATGAAAACTAGGTGTGTCACATTGGTGAACGGGTGAACGTACAGACATATACCGATGTTATTAGGGTTTCATAAAAATTCGTTGACAAAACCCTAAAAATGAGTAAAATTTATCATCTCCAGCATCCTTTTAAAGCTTCATCTAATAAAAAAAATTGTTAGCCTATTTTCCAAATATACAAAAGCTTATACAAAGTATCAAGATATACATCGTATTCTGGTAATATTATTTGTAATATTAAATTTTTAAAGTCACTTGGCATTTATCGTTATTCAGGTTAACTGGGAGCTGTTAAGGGGAGAAATATTAGTCTTCTTTTAGGGTTCTTGAAGATATGTGCTTCTTTTTAAATAATGATTGATAAATAAGCTTAGTTTGATTCACATAAAAACGTCAGAATTGTAAAATTAGCATGAGTTTCAAGATTTGCACATGTTGATGACGGTTTGGGCCTGTACATCAGCAGCGTGGATTGGAAATTTGAAGTTACGAGGTGTGACAACTAAGATGATTTTATTGCCGCTCTTGTGGTACACCTTCTCCTTCCTCGGCATCCTTCTCCTCTCCATTGATGTATCGCGCTAGCTTGCTTAGTTTGCCTGCTGTGTCGTGGTGAGTAGACGTGTGTTGGTGCTGCTCGTCAAGAAAATGGAGAAACGAAATCAAGAGCAACGCATCGCGACAAAATTGTACGCCAGATTGGGCGAAACAGCTTCGGACACGTACGCTGAAATTGCATGATGATAGCGCTCTTAGTCGTGTCCACGTGTTTCGATGGCATAAAGAGTTTAAGGAGGGGAGTAAAAGCGTGGAAGACGAGGCGCGGAGCGGGAAACCAGTCGAGGTGTTAAAAGACGCTAATGCGCAGCGTGTGCGCGCCCTAATCCGTGAAGATCGGCGTTTAACAGTTCGAATGTTGGCCTCGGAATTGGGTATGAACCGTGAAAAAGTCAGACAAATTTTAACCGACGATTTTGGGATGAAAAAGTTGTGCGCGAAGATGGTTCCAAAGAACCGGCTACAGCTTCTCCTAGTATTTGGTCTCTGGAGGGATCGCCGTGTTGCATCAGCCGCCTTATTCGCCCGATATGTCACCCTGTGACTTTTTTTGTTCTCTAGAACAAAATCGGTGGTCAAACGAACCCATTTTGAGTCGATCACGGACATCCAGGCGGCCGTGACGAGGGTAGTCGTGGACATCCCAGTCGAAGCGTTCCAGAAATGTAACGAAGCATGGAAGGCGCGCTGGAATCGTTGTATAGCTGCCCAAGGGGACTACTTTGAAGGGCATAGCAGAGTTGTAGGTAATTTTTCAAATATACGGTTTTCATGGAATCAGTCTCATTACACACCTCGTATTTGAAGATAACAGGGACAAAACGATGTATCTCAATGTTTTCAAAAAAATTATCCCAGATTGTTGCGAATCTTGGAATACCCAACACATTTCGTTTCTACCAAGCCAATAACCCCAAGCACAAGTCTGGAATAGTGCAGACTTGGTTGGTTTCTAACTGCTTTCATATTCTGACGCCGCCAGCACAGAGCCCAGAAATGCAATATTTTCAACAAAGAACAATATAAAAAGGCTTTTTTAAAGTAGACAAAAATTACCTCAGCTACTTACAAGCAGCTTGTGGATTCTATGCCAAATAGGCTTAAAGATGTACTACAGGGTTTTCCAATAAGAGGTGTTATTTTGATATTAAAAGAAAAATGCCATTTTAAGGGTATTATAAAATCATTTTACAATACCCTATTCAAATCGCGTCCTGTCTGTCCGTCCGTCCGTCCGTCCGTCCGTCCGTCCGTCCGCGTGTCACACCACTTTTTCTCGCAAACTACTTAAGCAAGAAACATAAGATTTTGTAGGTAGGTGTAAAGTGATGCCATCTTCAAAGTTTCATCACAAAAAAAAATTTATATGATGTTCAAGGGGGGTCTCCCCATATAGGGGAGTGGCCCCCGAAAAAAAAAATCATCGCATGTAGGCAATATGGGTGTCAAATGGAAGGTCTTGAAGAGAACTTTACAAAACAGGTCTTAAAATGACAAATTTTGCTTTAAGAGGTGCAGGGGAATGGATGTGTACGAAAATGTTGTGTTCCCCCCCCCCCCCCCACCTTTGACAAAAATCTGAAGAAAAAAATCACCAATGTGTAACTTTAGGAGTACAAGGGCAACAAATACCTTAGAAGTCGTAGTTCGATCAACTTTGTTAATAATAGTACATTCTATAAATTTTACGTTTTTGGCTATAAAATAAAAATGGGACACTTAAATTTCATAAAAACTATAATTTAGGTTTCTTGAAAGCAATTGTATTTGCTCAGAAAATTTCACAATAATAGAACAATAAACAGCTATGTTATAGCCGATTGAATATTTAACAATTACAACAACATTAACACGTGATACACGCTTGCAACGAACTATAAATATGTAGGAATTTCGATAAAAATTTTAGAAATGTGTTATGATGACTTATTAAACGAGGGATTCGAAACACTTGAAACAAAATGGCGGCGAATATAAAAATATAATAACCATAATAATTCTTCCAACTCAATTTATGGAATTGGTATATTAGTCAAGTTTTGATATGCAGAATATATTGTTTGATTTAATAATTGTTGTACAATACCCTTCTGGCAGGCGCACTCTCCTGCTACTTCAACTTGTTCAATACAAATGATCGAATGTTTATTTCATTTTAAAGAGAAAGGCATGCCGTTAATAGTGAAAAATAACATCAGGCAAATTACCACCATGACCACGCTTACAGGACCATATCCTTTCCATGAAATTTTTCCATAATCAAATTGCAAAGTCGCTGCCCTATGTCCTCGATAGCCTCACGAACTCCATCTTTGAGGTCTTGCATCGACGCTGGGCTGTTGACGTAGACCTTCTCTTTCACGTGGCCCCAAAGGAAGAAGTCGCAAGGTGTTAAATCACAAGATCTCAGTGGCCAATTGTGATCACCTCTTCGAGAGATAACACGGTCCGGAAACTTTTCCCGTAAAAGATCAATGGTTTCGTTGCTTGTGTGGCACGTAGCGCCGTCTTGTTGAAAGTAAACGTTGTCCAGATCAATACCAACTAATTCTGGCCATAAATAATCATGAATCATCTCTCAATAGGGCAATCCATTCACCGTAACTGTTGCTCCAGCCTCATTTTCGAAAAAGTAAGGTCCAATGACTCTGCCGGACCATAAACCGCACCAACCGTCACACATTGAGGATGGAGAGGCTTTTCAACAATAACTCTTGGGTTTTCCGAGTCCCAGATGCGACAATTTTGCTTGTTGACGTAGCTACCGACATTGAGATGGGCCTCATCACTCAATATGATTTTTCGATGGAATTCCGGATCATTTTCATGCATTTCAAGGACCCAATCAGCAAAGACACGACATTTTTGATGATCGACCGGCTTGAGTTATTGTGTTAACTGAACTTTATAAGTCTTAAGACCCAAATATTTATGTAAAATACGGTGTAATGACGTTTGTGGAATGCTTAATTCCAAAGAACGACGAGGAATGGACAAACCTGGGTTTTCTTCAATATTTTTGGCTACAGCAGTAATATTCTCAGCTGTTCTTGAGTGACGTGCCCAGGTTTTATTCTTCACATCACTTAGTTGTCCCAACAGCTCAAATTTTCCCACAAATTTTTGCATTGCGGTCCGACAAGGTGCTTCACGACGACCCAAAAGTGTTCGAGTTGTACGAACCGTATCTGCCAAATTTTCACCACTTTTATAGTGAATTTTAATGATTTCAGTGCGTTGCTGAAGCGTGCATCGTTCTATTTTTATGAATGGCGTAGTCTCTACTTGTCAAATGTCAAAAAATGACAGCTTCAAAAGTGACATCCACCAAAAGAGCGGCTGTTCAAAATAACACCTCTTATTGGAAATCCTTTAAATGCAGAGGGCTATCATTCGAGGTACTTGTGCTGAATTCTAACATTTTGTTTGTGTTTTTTACCTAAGATCTAAGTTTAAGTGCTTTCAATAAGCTGTGACATGAAAACCAAGCAGTATTTTCATTAATTTTTTCAATCATTATAAACAACAATTTTGTTATATATGTAGTCAGTAACTTCAAAAATAAATATTTTTCTAAAACTTGGCATTTAAATCTTAGGATTATATCATAGTTTCCCAATTGAAGCGTTGAAAATTTTAAAATTAGAACTGTATGAAATAAGCTGTGAGCCACTGTATATATCAATAAAAGCCTACTGACCATCAAAGTGTTCGAAAATTGTCCCCAACAGTACATACTTTTCAAATTAATGTAATTACAAATATTTCAAAGCTTCAAATTATTTTGACGTAGCATTTTTGATTGAAATAACATATTTACACACAATTACCCAGTAGCAATCCTCGTAACACACTTAAAATCAAAATTCCTTTACGATATTAAATTTCTTTTTCAAACTTATCGCACTAAAAACTTGTTTAATTTACACTCCTCATTCAATTTTAATCTTTAACCTCACAAATTTCATTTCAGGAAGTCAAAGCTCTTTCGACATAAGAAAAAATCGTATGAATATTTAAATTAATGTTTTTTATTCCACTCACCGGCTTAAATTGTATTTGTATTTAACGAAAGTCAAGTGCTAATGAAACTTATCTACAATACATAATCATAAATTACCTTAAAGAACATTAATGTCAAACAACTTTTTTCCTCACGACGCATGCCATTTAATTTTGGAAACTAAAAGTTATGACCAAAATGAAAAAAATAAAATGAAATGGTCTCATATAGAAAGAATGGTCATATATCATCAAGTCAGTGTGCGTCATAAATATTAACAAATCGCGTTGTTGAATAATATTTGCGTAATTTTCAATTTTTGAAAATTCATCAACAAAAGATAGTTCCTAAATTATATGCAGCAGACGAGCGCAGTAAAGGATTGTATGAGGTTATTTGCATTGGAGCTGTGAACTTTTTAGCAATTTAAATATTTCTTTTGAAAATTAGAGCATCATTTAATTGTTTTTGTTTTGATTTGCAAATTAAAATTGCTTGGTTCTTGTGGGAAAATTTGTGGTATAATACAATCCATTCCTGACGCCACAAGCAAATAAAAACTTTATGTGATACCAAAATATTTTTGAAAGCCCAACGAAATGTTTCATATTCATTATTCAGTGTAATTTAATCAGCAAAATACTGTAAACTAGTTTTGAATTAATTTCTATCATATATCAGACTAAAATCAACATCAACAATGAAATGTGCTAAAATGGTTCGAAACAGTTGAAGCTTCTTAATTAAGACATGTATTTAATTAACCTGAACGACATGTTGTATTGAAATGTAGAAATATGCAACAAAACTACACATTTTTTTAAGTAAGGTTTTTAATGTGGGAATCCCTTTTAAATGCAGCTCCGTTTGTTATTTCATTAGCATAACATGGAATGATAAGAAACGATCGCGTGCGTGGGTTAACTAAGCTACAAAATTTCAATATGATACTAATTATCTCATTAAAACATGTTGTAACTAGTTTAACTTATTTTTAGGGTTTTGTACTACTTACAAAGTCCAATTGCAATCACGATCTGTGTCCGTCCGTCTGTCCGTCCGTCTGTATTTAATAGCAGTTTTTCTCCGAAACCATAGAATTTACAAACATCAAATTTTGTGGAAAGGTCTTATTGAAAGCATTTGAGTGAAAAGAAATTTCCATCAATTTTAAGGGGTGTCACCCTATACAGGGAGGTCACCCTTAAAATTTTTTTTTCATCAAATATAGTCGAGTGGGGTATCATACAAAAGGTCTGTCTCTATGAGGTATATCAGGAAAGGTCTTAAAATTGCCTTATCAGCGTCGAGCGAAGTATGCGGAAAAAAATATACGAAATTTTCGAAATAAAATTACATAAGTATGTTTTCCATACCATTTTAGAGCTTTTTAATAATTTTCAATTTTACCGGAAAGACTAAATTTTTTATCATCAGAACGCATTTAGTTGCTTCCACCATCTTAAAGCGTATTAAAAGTAGTGTAAAGCTTGAGTAATAGTTCTCATTGCTTCATTAAAGCTACACAGTTAAGAAATTTGTTGAAAATACGCTTACCATTGGCTTTGCAACGTTATCTTTTAATTACTTTCAGTATTATTACGCATGCATCTTAGCACACCTTAATGAATTTGACTATTCATCTTGAAACATCTTCAAATTCTTTTTACCATTCATTTTCAAAATTTAATTTCAAATCTGTTAAGCTATACCAAATGAACGGATTATGCAATGCTTCAACTTAAGATTCAAAGTATCTATCTGATGAACTGAACAAAAGCATTACGCACATAATGCAATGAAAAAAATAATTACCAACAAAACGTTTAAAAGAGTTTTTAATCCGTTTCTATGATTTTACAATCATTCCTCAACACTTTAATTAATTTTGGTCTTTTTTTTAAACTTTTCGGAAGAAAAATGCAGCATACGCTTAGTTTTATGATGAAGTAATATTTAAAAAGTTTTTTTTACTGTCTCCTACTAATTTAATTTGAAGTATTATTTGCTTGAAAAATAGATTATAAATTTTTACATCAACGATTTATTTTTAGTGGCGTTTCTTAGATGCGCTGATGCTGTTTTTATGAAATTAAAATTTTTTGAATCCATGAGAATTTTAAAGCTATAAATGCATAGGATAATTATTTTGAATAATCCATAATTGATTTTATAAACTTGTGATGTAATGAATTTAAATATTTAATGCAAATCAAAATATTTCAGAGAAGCTTTCGGGAGAATGAGCATTCAAATGGAAGTTAATATAAAGGCACCTAAAACGCTGAGTTTCTTATTGATCAACCTTTCATTTATTAAAAGATTAATTAATGAATTAAGAAAAGAAATATAAGAAGAAAATAATCATTATTTAAACTACTTTTTTGCTAGGAAAGTGGAAATCTTGAAAAGCTAGATAGAAAATCTGGTGAACCTGTATAAATTATGTAGGGCTTTCGTTAGAACAAAAACCTAACCTGCCGATCATTGGAGACCCGAACTAGAACCGGCTTTTGCATTACTTTATTTCGCCAATGTATGTAATCTTCAGGTGTCCACTAGCTTTCTTAATCATCCGTCTTTGGGTTGAGATTCCGCGAATTACCCTTCCTGTCGCTTCAGATGTAGAATGTTTCAGTGTACTAGGACACTAGTTGCCAGTTTTCCGTATTGTTTCATATTCTCCCAACAATCGTGTCTTGTTTGATGGCACCAATTCAGTTGTTTGAACTATGAGTCGTCTTTGAACTATCAATCGCCCACAGTCCAAAAAAGTGTGCTCGCATTATATTGTTTTCCTGCGCCGTAACGACAAAAAGGTTCTCTTACCTTCCCCACTCGATGCAAATAATTTCGAAAATACCCGTGGCCTTAGAGGAGCTGGCACACGTAGAAACTTACTTCTCCGTAATCTTACCTAATCCATTGCTTGATGTTTTTGATTAGTCTGGCCGTCCACTAGCCTCGGGTGCTCACACTACAATTTTGCTACCATATGCTCCTGCTCACCCTGTCAGATTACTTTGATTATCGATGTTTTTCCGTTCTAAAGCGAGCAGGTTAATAGGAATAACACTCACAATTACTAATGCTGCGCTCCCCGAAATCGTTTGGTAGTTGTCCGCAATTCTGTGTGCCGCCTTTGTATTTTGGACATCGCATTGCGTCTGCCCACATCTCTGCTTCATAGAGCATTACGGAATGCGTAGTCGGCATAAGGAGTCGTCGCCTTGATTGACGGGGCTGTCCGATATTTGCCACGACTCTAGGTAGGTTTCACCTAGCTTGCAGATATGCTCCCAGTAAGTTAGCTTTGAGTCAAAAGTCACTCCTAGATATTTCAATGCATGAGAAGTGGCTATAATTTGATGTCCAATTGTGACTGGAAGGTTAGTTAGAATTCTTTTCCTCGTTAAGACGACAATGTCGGTGTTTGCCACCACTAACTCCACTACATAGTTTTCAACCCAGTAGCTCATTTGTCTCATGACCTGATTGATTTTCAGCTGTGCAAGGTCCACCATACGTGATGTTATCACTACGGCAACGATATCTGCATATCCGACCAAGAAGGCATCTTGTGGCATTTCTAGACAGAGTAGCTCATTATATGTTGCATTCATTGAATTCATCAAAAAAATTTACAATAATTACCAATAAAATGAGAAATTAACAAATTTTCACGCTACTACACGAGAATCCCTCTCCTCCTACTACACGAGAATCTCTCTCCTCGTAGAATAATACAAATGATAGAAAACAAAAAACAACCGTTAATTTATTGATCGAGGAAAAAATGTAAAAAAAGCCTGCACTTAGCTTCAACTACTTATCCTTAAGTTTTTTGAAACGTCCAGTGCAGCTCTCTTCACACTTCACTCCACAAATCGCAATTTAATTCAAGTAATAACCACTCCGAACAATTTCACTTCACGAACGATTTTTCTTCGTGCAGTTTGATTATATGTCACAATTACATTGGGTTGAAATTCCGCGAACTATACTTCCTGTCGCTTCAGCTGTAGAACCGTTTCAGCGTACTTGGACACTAGTAGCCAGTTTTCCGGGTTGTTCCATATTCTTCCAAGAATCGTGTCTAGTTCGATGGCACCAATTCAGTTGTTTAGTACAAGTCTTTGAATAAGGAATCGCCCACAATCGAAAAATGTGTGCTCGGCATGATCTTATTTTCCTGCGCAGTAAGACAAAAAGGTTCTTTTACCTTCCCCACTCGATGCAGATAATTTCGAAAATACTCGTAGCCTGAGAGGAGCTACCACATGTAAAAACTTTCTTCTCCGTGGTCCTACTTAATCCATTGTTTGATGTTTTTGATAAGCCTGGCTGTCCACTGGCCTCGAGTGCCCTCACAACAATTTTGCTACCATATGCTCCTGCTCACCCTGTCAGATAACTTTGAATATAGATGTATTTCCGTTGTAAAGCGAGCAGGTAAATAGGAATAACACTCGGAATTGCCAGTCCTGCGCTCTCCGAAATCGTTTGGTAGCTGCTCATATCTCTACCGAATAATAGAGCATTACGGAAAGCGTAGTCGACATAAGGAGTCGGCGCCCCTCCGATATTTGCTATGACTCTAATTATGTTGCACCTACCTTACGGATATGCTCCCAGTAGGTGAGCTTTGAGTCAAAAGTCATTCCTAGATATTTAAATGCATGCCTATATTTGATTTCCAATTGTGACTGGAAGATTAGTTGGAATTCTTTTCCTCGTTTTTGCCACCACTAACTCCACTCATAGTTTTCAACCCAGTAGTTCATTTGTCTCATGACCTGATTGATTTTCAGCGGTCCACCATACGTGATGTTATCACTACGGCAACGATATCTGCATATCCGACCAAGAAAGCATCTTGCGGCATTTCTAGACAGAGTAGCTCATTATATGTTGCATTCCACAAATCAGGCCCAAGAACAGATCATTGAGCTACACCGGCGGTGATTCGTTTCGTTCTCGGTCCAATGCAGATTTCGAATTGGACCGCCCGATTTTTGAGGTAATCACTAATCACAGCATACTGGTATTTTGGTATGCAAAATCTATGCTCGAAGGCATTCAGTATGTCAATACAGCTTATTGGATTGAAGGCATTTTAAATATACAGTCTAATCAAAAGGACGATTGGCCTGACCTGATGGCAAGCTTTCCTGCTGATATTTCTGCGTTCACCACTTCGCTGAGTGCATTAATTGTTGAATGCCCATTTCGGAAATCATGCTGTTTCAATGAAAGGTCACCTGCAGCTTTTATTGGAGTCGAAAGTTTTCCTCGTAATATGCTTTCAAACAGTTTTCCAGAAGTGTCCAGCATACAAAGTGATTGATAAGCTGACGGAGAACTCACACCGCCTTTGCCTTCAAATATTAAGGCGGTTTAAATATGATCGAGATACGTTTATTTATTATCGAAAAAATTTACAGTTTTTCTAGGTACTGCCCCTTACAAGTTACGCATTTTGTCCACCTTTCTGGAAGCTTTTTGATGCCGGTATCAAAGAATTCCTTGGGTAACTCAGACAGCCATATGCGCATGAACTCCTCTACCTCGTCATCGGTGTTGAATCTTTGACATCCGAGGGCTTCTTTCTGTGGTCCATACATGTGGTAGTTGCAGGGTAATAAATCCGGATTGTAAGAGGGTTTTCCAGTACCTCCCACCCCAATTCCGATATTGTATCGAGCGTGAGACGCGCGTTATCCTGGAGAAGAATTGCACTTCGTGCTGGAATGCTCCTCCGTTTCGAGCGATAAGCAGATTTCACATGTGTTTTCAGAAGGTTAGAGTAGTATGCAGCATTGATGGAAGGTTTGGTGCGCAGGAAATCGACGTATAGCACACCCCACCGGTCCCAAAACACAGTACACATAACCTTACCCGCGGACCTGGTTGTCTTCGCTTTGACTGGCGCCCGTTCCTCCTTCTTCCTCCACTCTTTAGACGATACCTTGCTTACGGTAGTGCAATAGTATACCCATGTCTTGTCTGTAGTAAAGATTCGCGTTGAAAAACTGCCCCCCACCCCACCTCGCATCGCGTCAGCAAGCGACGACAAACTTCCAACCGCCTGAATTTTTGCTTGAAGTTCAACAGTTTTGGCACCCTTCGTGCCGTTATTTTGCGATATTGAATGTACGTGGATTAAAGACTCTACACTACCAATACTGATGCTGAGTTCAGCCGAAATGTCTCGAACATTCATCGTACGGTCCTCTGAAATGAGTTGTTCTACGCAGCAAATGTCTGGTTCGCGGTCGATGATCATGCGGGTCATTCTCGAAGGTTTTACGATCATCGTTGAATGCTTTGGCCCATTTAAACACAGCAGCCCTACTCAAGCACTCACTACTAAACTGATCTCGTAAACGCCGAAAAATTTCCGTGTTTTTAACGCCTTCTCACACTAAAAAAACGGATGACAATACGTTGCGCAACGGCGGTCGGCTCTTGACGTTCACTCATGGTCGTAGCACGCGCGTGAAACATGCACTCACGACAAAAACTATACCACAATGTTTGCAAGGGACCCAGTCATTAGATCCTAAAGCCACGCTCTTCAAAACATCTACATCGTTTGTCTCCATCAGATTTGAACCGCCTATAAGCACGAGTCGGGCCACTTTTCATCGAGTCTGGAACATGCCAGTTGAAATGCAGGCGTTAAATATTCACAAACGGAGCTCTGGGATGCTTTCGATAAGTTCAATTGCTTCCATTGGTATGCCCGATGCTTTCCTGCACTATATTTTTGAGATGGTATCCGAAATCTCTTCCTCAGTAATTTCAGGGATATTGGACGGCAGTAGGATATGTGGTTCATCTCTCTTTTCTTGATGTGTGGGAATGGAGCATCAACAATGTGGCACAACTCGTTGGCTTCAAGTAAGCTGCTGTATTTCATGCCGTTTAGCTGACGTGTTACAATCTCCGGTAGTCATCATTCCATGGTTAAGTGGCGATTTCTTGGCATAGCGCTTGCCATCTCAGTGCCTTGCTTTTTTTGATCGCCCCCGAAAGCTCCTTTTTATCTATAAGGCGTTCCGAAGCAAGTATTGCTGCGTCATACTTATTTCTTGCTCGTTGCGTTCTGCGCCGAAGTAAGAGGGTATTTCGTCTGATGGCTGCAATTAAATCAGTGCACCAGTAAGCCTGCTTTTTCTCACGAAGTTTCTTTCGGTGCGGTATATAAGCGGTTCATGCTTGCCGAATGCATAGCAGACTGGCCTCAACCTGTTTTGCTGCATGAGTCTCACCCGAAAGTTCTTTTAATGTATTTATGGATTCAATAAATCGATATTTATCCTGCTTGCTAACATTCCGACCATAGGTTTTATATGGTCTATTTATTTCAATGGTTCTGCCTTTTAGGTAAAAATCTATTCAGTTATGATCGCTTCCAGTGTCCTGCTCCGTAACCTTCCACCGTTTCGCAAAAGCAGCGTGATCTTCAAAACTTGGTCTTTTATATGTGGGAGTTGAACCTTTATGGGAAATGTTTGAATTTAGCTAGGCTGCCACTTCACCGAAAAACCTTCCTCTTATATTTTCACGAAGTATCCGTTATTCTAAACCCTTTGTTTTGAATTCCCCGCCTACTAATAATTTCCCAGGCATATCACGTAACGTATCTTCCAGCACTCTCGCAGTTTCGTGCGAGGTGACCGATATACTCCTCAGGAGCTGCCACATCAGTCACCTGGGGGCAGCTCGTTTGCGGGGGTTCCAGGTGACCACGAACCCATATATATATATATATATATATATATATATATATATATATATATATATATATATATATATATATATATATATATATATATATATATATATATATATATGCTGCAGCATGGCAGTGCTGCAAGCTCTATCGAGCAATAATTTCCACTATTACGCAGTGGTGGCGAACTTAAAAGAAATTTTGTTTAAGGAATGCAGTCGAGCTGCCCCGAGGTGACTGATGTGGCAGCT